>DWNY01000277.1:0-17937 GCA_018250635.1 Telegonus apastus | reverse complement strand
ATTAGTTTTATCATATAAAAAAATACATATAACGTAAACTTAGCAAAAATATAATTAATGCGATTTATCTTAAAGTTGATCTTAATTTTTATAACATTTAATTAGCAAATAAGCATACAGTCCATCTGATGGTAAGTGGTCATTCAAGGATATTTGCAACAAATTTATAATAGCAGTGTTAAGTGCTGTGTTCCGGTCTGAAGGGTTTGGTAAGGAATACATATTTATCCGAAGCGTCCCAACTTAGTCCTGAAGGGTAGCGACATCTGTGGCTATCTACAGGTAAGACTAGCTTACCCTGTAGATTACAGTGGATAATTACTACTGAATATCAAGTAGACTATATGCTTAGATGCTATATGTTATTTCAATCTTAACTCTAGAGAATTATTTTAAAAATAAAGAACCCAACTGCTTAAAATCAATTGACTTTGATAACCATACTCATTTGATACCCACATTGTTATAATAACAAAATATTTCGTCACATCCTCCCTTTTTCCTCCGTTCGTAGTCACCATATTTAAAAATGTGTAGGCTTTGTCACTATAACAACTGATACGATTCTAACGACACCTCATATGTTAAAATCCGTTAAGCCGTTTGGGTTGTAGGGAGCGCCAAAGAAATGGACATAGGTACATACGCTCGAAAAACATTACCTTCCTACTGACGTAGTTAGGTAAATAAAGGGTAATAAATAATCGTTTAGTGTTTCCTTGTAAATAATGTTAGTAAACTCAATAAACGACATTTAACTTCCTTACTTAACATCCTTAACTTCATGATTTTTATTACTAGTTGATGACCGCGGTTTCGTCTGCGTTAAAAAAACGCTTTCTACACTCATAGCCCCATATTAGGATTTTCTCCTGTGTCGTGGGTGCCATGGAAACACACAAAGACGAATACACAAATACCCAGACCCAGAACAGAGATCTTAACTCATCATTCAGATATCTGTCTGGCTGGGGATCGAACCCGGAACCCACTGCGCGCCAAATAAAGGAGTAAAATGGCATAAAGAATTAATTCTGTTTAAACAGACGGAATACACGACACTAATATGCTCAATAATAACGTACATTGACAGCGGCGATAACAGCAACGTTCGCGCGTTCATAAATATATAACCTAAGTTACGCCTTATACCATCACTATCTTCCACTGAAAGTTTCATTAAAATCGGTCCAGTAGTTTAGAAAATTACCCCAGGCAAACAGACAGACTGAAAAGCCTTAATAATTGTGTTTTTGTTATAGGTACAGCGTATACTTTTATACGCATTCATTAAAAAGTTATTTTGACATAACAAACGGACACTTCAATTTTATTTATCTATATAGATAGGCTATTGGAATAAATTCAAGGTAGGCATAAAATCCCTTGAGGTTTTGCGACTCATCACTTTTACATGTATTTCTTCGTGAATCATTACATTATATGAAAGTCATTACTTTGTCACGGCGTGATAGAAATCTTTTGGCCTTTTATGGAAGTATATAATATATGGTTCCTTTGTCCTGTATGCGTTCCTAAAACACTATCAGATTGCGATGAATAATGATGGTGCATGGGCATATATTAATAAGGGAGGGGGATTTTTATTTTCAAATTTAAATATAAATTACATTTGAAAGTCAAAATCTAATACCGCTTGGGAAGGTTTATTCTTTGCTAGCTGATCCCTGCTGTATAGAAATAATAAAAAAGCAAACACATATAAACATAACTAATACACGGCTCCAATGACGACCCGCGTGGCGGAGCGTTCACCATACCGGTCTGACGCGCAGTGGGTTCTGATTTCGATCCCCGGCCAGATAGATATCTGAATGATGAGTTTAGATTTCTGTTCTGGGTCTGGGTGTTTGTGTATTCGTCTTTGTGTGTTTCCATGGCACCCACGACACAGGAGAAAATCCTAGTGTGGGGCTATGAGTGTAGAACGTTATTAGCGTTAGCGTTATTAAAGCGTTAATATGACTGACTAAATGCACCTAATACCAAGTGATATTAACGCCCGCGTCGGTGGCGCGGAGCGCGCGCTAGTGCTTTTTACAAAAAATTAAGTAGCCTAAGTTACGCCTTAGACCTTCAGCTATCTTCTATGCTAAACTGATTTTGATGGGACTTTCTCTGGAAGATAAAGAAGGTTGTGAAGTAATATATAGGTTTTTATCCTACAATTCCAGCGGCGTCGCGATTTACGCCGGAAAAACTTCGTGGCACACTGATTTTCACGCGGGCGAAGCCGCGGGGACAGCTAGTTAACATGACAAATGTTATAATTGTAGCGTAGTAGTCTATTATTTATGCACTATTGACCCTAGGCCAAGGAATCTGACAATGTTAGATAAATTTCCTTGATGTTTACCTGTTCATAAAACTGTTTACTTCGAAGCGCGATTTGTGAGTTTGTACCTGATTTAAATAAATCAAATCAGAAATATTTTATTCAAAGTACGTCCTTTACAGAATTCTTTTAGAACGTCACTTTAAATTAAATTACCACCATTTCGCAAGGCGTTTAGTTATGGAGAAGAAGCGGTGAAGGAACCTCCATAACACACATCTTTAAAAAAAATATTTCATTACAAAGTTAACTTATGCTAAGAACATGTGGAATTACATCTCCATCAGATGTGGTTACCTACATCAGACCATACAGTTTTATCGGTCATAATAAGCTAAGCAACGGTGGGCGTTGTGTGGAATTAGATGAGTGATCGCTCGTGACTTTGAAGGGCACGTCAAGTCCTTAAACCTTATCAGAGGCATTGGCAGTTACTCTCATACGCAAAGAAACAAAGATAATTTGTTTCTCTGTAGGGGTGGTTTTGTCTTCAACATCGGGTTGATTATAGCCTGGTTGACCTTGTTGCATATTTGATACGACACTACATACCTATAATTCAAATACTCTAGATAATGTATGTACTTTCGCTTGTGAACTTCTTTTTTTATGTTTTGGAAGTACCTAACGAGCAGCCCACCTGATGGTAAGTGGCCACTGCCGCCTATGGACATCTGTAATCTACCCAAGATAATATTATAGTCCTACCTGAGATCGGCCACAGATGCGTTGCTACTCCTGAGGATTAAGTTGGAACGCGTCGAATAAGTATGTCTCCGTTACCACAACCTTTAGAGATCACAGCAGCGCTTAACACTGCTGCTATAAGGCAGAAGTAGATGTGGCGGTGGTGCCGCCGGAGTCGAACCACATAGGGTTCTACCACCTTTAAACTTGCAGGTCTGGGAATACACGAGTAAAAGCAACAATCTAATATTCCTGCTAAACCATTTTTTATGTTATTCTTGACATGATTTTTTGCATAGTGATAATTGGAGGGCCGACATCAGATAAGACATAGTTTCTTATTTCCCGGAACCATATACGGTTCCCGTAGAACAGATCAAAGTCCGCTTTGGAAAAATGGACGTGTTATTTCGTTGAAATTGTTGAATGTACATATTTATTATTATATATAGAAACCTATATCATGTCCAATTTTCTTATTTGCGAGTGAAATCGCAGGCACGTCTAGGACGTAATATCTCCTATAGAATATTGTTAACGGGAACGGAATTTGCGCGGCCATATTATAATACCTACGTCAATAGTCATTTTATGGAACCAGAGAATTATTTTAAAAACAAAAAACCCGAATGCTTGAAATGAATTGACTTTGATACCCATACTCAGTTGATACCCATATTGTTATGATACAAAAATATTTCGGCCTTTCTCACCCCTTTTTTTGCTCGCCATATTAAAAAGTTGTAGTCTATGTTACTATGACACCTGAGACGATTATAGCGACACCCCATATGTTAAAGTCCGTCAAGCCGTTTGGGCTGTGGGGCGTGCCAAAGAAATGGACATATGTACATACATACGCTCGAAAAACATTACCCTCCTTCTGACGCAGTCGGGGAAAAACATAAATATAATGTCTATTTTAGATGGAGTGTGTAAACCATCGTCATAACATGTTCTCACTCGATTGACTAAGAAATAATTTAATCACGTTTTAATTTAATGTTACATGTTACTGACAACATAAATATCAAGTTACGTATCAAATTACGCAGAATGGCAAATTACGGAGAATCTGTGACGTTAAACTACGTTGGCATATGCTAATGATAATTATGCTCTTTAAGAATAAAGCTAGTATTTTTTTATGTGATTCTTTTTTTTATTATAAATCGTAGTGGCACTGAAAATTCGCTACAATCGTGAACATTGGGCGAAATTCAGTGAATTTCGTGAGTTTATAAAATGCAACGAAATTTTGTGGCCTTATCAAATGTCAGATGTTTTATTAAATAATATGAATTAGCAAAAGAGCATGCAGTCCACTAGACGGGAATTGGCACCTGCCACCTGTAGACATATGTCTTCAACCTCAGATAAGATCAAGACTTCCACCTGAGGTTTGACACAAATGCGTTGCTCCCGTGAGGGCTCAGTTGAAACGCATTGGATTAGCATGTCTACCACACTAGCGCACAACTGCTGTTATAAAGTAGAGATAGATATGGCGGTGGTGCCGCCTGAGCCGAACTATATTCAGTACTTCAGTTAAGTATGGAGTATAAATTAATTACAATTAATGCAAACAACAACTCGATAGTAGTTTCTACACGTTACAACTATTAATTATGAATTTTTAAGCTGACTCAACGACGAGCAATTTACACATTGATAGCGACAAACACGCAGATTGTATATTTATAATATGTAATGTTGCAAGAAGTTTAATACTGATTGATACTAAATATCTTCCGTCTTATAAAGCTGTCCTAACCGCTGCTGTGTTTTAGTTTGAGGGTATGGAAAGAGAGAAAAGTGAATGAATAAAATTGAAGTGTCCGTTTGTAATATCAAAATCTGTCTGATTGGCTGAACTAATCTTCTAAACGATTTTGACTTTTCGGGACTTTCATTAGAAGATAACTGTAGGTCTACGGCGTAACTTAGGCTACTTTAATTTTTGAAAAAAGCATAACGCGCGCGCTCCACGCGCATGCGGCCGGGAATCGCGGGCGTTAATGTCAGTTGCTATTAGGCAGATATTTATGCCTTTTTACTTCTTAAACGTGCGTGAAACCGCGGCGATCAACTAGTATAATATACATTTCTCTACCTTACTGGTAACAACCAATATTTACTAACAAGTAGATGGTAGTTATCGGTAGTTGTATAGAAAAAATACCTTTTAACACCCTTTACATCAAATGCTAACACATTCGCTGTCCATCTAATTGGAAATATGTAGCCGCGACATTTCGTTGGAAAAGTTACTCATATTCACCAAAATTGGAAATTTAGGATTAGACGCTTATTATTCATATAAAAACCATTAAAAAGTCCTACCATTATTTGTTTTATTTACCACGCATTTTTCGCCCATTATTGCTCCATTTGAGAAACCCTTCACTGAAGTCAAAATTACTCCTTCATGAATGTTTTTTAAAATTGTGTTGTTATTAGTTGATTATTTTATAACAACACGAATTTTAGATTATGATTAATAATCCATTTTATTATTCATTGCGGTATGATCGACTGAGGAAAATCCTGCTTTTCCGTAGGTTCATGACTACGAGTCATTATGCTGATTGCGTTAATTTCATATCGTAGTAAAATATTATCTTTTTTCATTTTATCTTTAGAATTAAGTAAAGTCAAAATTTTGAATATTTTTTTTTAAAGGAGCTGTCTATTTCGTTAACTTATTTTTTGTTAGTCAATTGCCTTAGAACAGGATTAGTACTAAATTTAACTCGTTAATATCAATAATTCATAGGATTCCTTCTCCGAAGTCTAACTTAAATCGCTTGAAAATTGCTGTCATTTCAAATTGAGACAAGAATAAAAAATGTGAAGACTTGCAAAGGTTTAATGATCACGAGACTTCTGTATCCGATCTGAAATTGACCGGAATCTACGTCGAAAGTAAAGTACAATAAAATACAAACATACAAATTAGAAAACATAGATAGATAGAAAAAGACTGCAATTGTGTCGAAGGATTCGAACCGAGAAGCGTTCTATGTTAGAACTCTCAGTTGTGCTTCGGTTTTCATAATTTTGTTTCCATTTCCATTCGATTTCGTAACATTTACCTGGAAGACAAGTTAGACTCCTGTTTGTAGTATTCGGATGGAATGCTTTAACACTGATCTTGCAATGACGATGGCACCGCTACAGTTAAATCGTAGCATCTTCAACTCCTGTTTTCATACATTTAGAGGTTCCATCTAGTTGATAACATAGGACACCTACCTCTAAGTTGAATGATACTATATATACTTTAGATTTTGTTTCAATCTGTTCCGGCGACGGAACATCGTCGCATTCCTTTACCATTTCCTCAACATAAAAACATATATTGTCATGTGTAACCATACGAGCGTATAAGTGCACATGTTACCGTGACTCAACCGTTGAACCATAAACCGGGCCGATAACGTATCGTGTTTGAACAGTTGGTCGTGTAGCGCATTAGTTGTTTCAACTCGTGTATTATCATGCTGTGTGTCAACGTTACGAAATGAGGTTTCGTTGGGGATTTTCATTCTTATTCCGTTTCCTTTTCTTTTTTTGTTGCGCGACTCTTGTGGATTGTCTAACTTCGTCTTGGTAAATTCTGGAATTTCTAAATCTACTGTCTCGTGTTGAGCAATTCTTGAATTTTTTATCTAGGGTGGAATTTGCTAGTCTATCACAGATCAAGTCAAATGAATATGTAAAAACATTGGACTGATTATTTATATAATGCACATCTACTCAATATCTGTTCAATTCTAAAAAAAAATAAGAACCTGATCTTAATTTTTTTAATTCTATTGATAAAAAAGATCTTGAATGTCTAATATTTATTAACAGCTTTAAAGAAAAGTCATTCGTTTCTACCTTTAGCACAGGATTACGCACATCGATTTTCCCCAGAACAGTACCTCTAATCACCAGGTTAAATACAGCTCCATTGTAGCGTGACGCTGACAAGTCTCTTCTGTTATCATTGAGCACATAATTGACGTTATCGACCCATTAAAACAATAAATTTTAGTAAAGTTCTGTCTTCAACCTGTACTTCAACGTACCAATTTCGCAATTATCGCACATTTAAATTAATATATTGGATTTTTTGTCATTCGTTTCCGTTGAAGAGCAATTAGTAGTTCCAATGAGTGGTCGTGGTTAGGTAACGAAACATGTTTTATATTCAAGTGATACAAACATAGTCGATTTATAATTGAAGTGTAAAATTGTCTCGGTTATTTTATTTCAGACATGAAAATTGTTGGAGAAATGTTTATGTAGAAATGACTATAACAAATTATTTCTTTCTTTACAGAGACTCTCCCGAAAAAATGGCTTGCGAGATGAAGAATCTAGCTGGTACTGGGACCCGCCACCCCAAACATCGCGAGCACTTGATGAAGACAACGAAAATCAATATAAAATGCAAATACAAAAATTACAAAATGAACTTTCCTCCCTGAGGGACCGGGATGTTACCGATTTCAGATCAGAAACTGACGAGGAACTGAGTAGGCTACGGGAAGAAAATAAAAACCTAACAACCAACCTGGAAGATCTGGATAGTCAGCATCAAATCGCCATGGATAGGTTACTGACATTAAAAAATGAATTACACAAAAACTTCGACGTATTACAACAAGAACACGAAGATCTAAAAAGCGCCAATGATGAATATGCAAATGAAGTAAAATTATTACTTACGAAAATTGGCGAAAGAGACAAAGACATTGAGCAAATGAAGTCAGTTAACGTAGACTATGACACACTTCATCATAAATACCAAAACCTAGAAAGAATACATAGTCTTTTAAGAGAAAATGCAGAGAAATTCCAAGAAGAAAATCAAGAGTTACACGAAGAGGTGTTTAAACTTCAGGAACAAGTTACTAAACTTGAACATGATTTGGAAATTGCGACTAAACGCAATGAGATGTCAGATATGGTGCCTAAAACAAAATATGATGAATTATTGAAAGAATTAAACCTCTTGAAAGATAGAAGAAACTCTAACCAAGTACATTTAGACGAAATCAATATAGATGACAATGCTAAAGGAGTCATTGAAACGTTGAAGAGGGATATCAATGAATTAAGACATAAGTTATCGGAAAGTCAATCCAATACTCATGATAACAACGATAACAGAATCGTGAAATCAGATCGAATAATGCAATTATACAATAAATATGTCAACTTTGATCTACCCGTAGATTACGTTGGTGAAATGCCTTCAGCTACTGATAACGTTGCATTATATAAACTAGAGTGTATATTTAAGGCATTGAATTCGTTTAAAAAGGAAATTGATACTTTGGAGCAAAAACTTTCTGAAAAAACATTAGACTTCAACCATTTGCAAACACAACTTGAAGACTTAACGACGGAAAATGATTTTCTCACGACTGATATACAACATTATGAGAGGGAATTGGATGAAATGAAGAAAAACAATGATTTCCTTATATCCGAAATTGCTGCATTGAAAAATACATCTAAATTAGAACCTATTATAGAGACGCATGAAGATAATATTGCTACATTAGAAACAGAGTTGGCTGATAGTAACATGATGAATAAAACTTTTGAATCAAAAATACAAAGAATAGAAAAGGAACTGATCGAGGTAAATAAAGAGAAAGCAATATTACAGGAAAGTTTAAATGACATAAGAAAGAAGTATACTTCTATGTTGAACGAATTAGAAATGTGTAAAATGCAAACAAAATCTATCGAAGAGTTAGAAAACAATACAAGCAAGAAACAGTCCGAAAAGATATCAAATGAAATTGATGACTTGAAGAAACGTTTAAGTTCTGCCAATTCCAAAAATGAACAACTGTCAATTGACATACATATATTGGAAAATGATAAAGTGTTATTAACTAACGAAGTGGATGATTTAAAAAATAAATTAGAAGGCAAGACAAATCTGTATAAAGAATTACAGTCATCAAAGGCTATTTTAGAACAGGAGTTAATAGATTTACAAAGAAGGTTACAAGAAGTAGACAAAAGTAGACAAGAAATTGAATCCAGTAAATCAATGTTAGAAGATAAGATGCGGCATCTTGAATCGGAAATACTTTCTAATACCGATTTAGAAAAAGTTGTAACTGAAAAAAATAAGATTTCCGAAAAATTGGACCAAAGCCTGAAAGAAAAGAGTGATTTCATGAATAAAATTAACCAGCTTACTGAAGAGATGGAGGTTCTAAAAGTTAGAGAACAGGAGTTAATAAATGAAAATAAATCTATTATTCATAACAATACCATAGAATTACAACAAACATCTGCACTTCAACAAACTATTGAACATTTAAAAGAGAAAATAAGTCAACTTGACGTTGCAAATGGTCAAATACCAACACTGAAAGCAGAAAATGAAAGACTAATTGAGTCCGAATTGCGACTTAAAGCTGAATTGATCACGACAGATACAAAGATAACCCAATTAGAAGAAGAATTTGAGAAATTAATTACAGACCTAAATGAAAAAGATACTATGATTGATAACCTTAATAAAACAATTAATGAAGATAACGAAAAGATTGTCAATTTAAGTCAGAATGTTACAGATCTTGAAAATGCAGTAACAATCAAAACGAAGGAGTTAGATCATCTTAGACACTCTTTAGAGGAAGTGACTGAACAGTTACGTAGTAACAGTCATAGCTCAAATGAAAGTCAAGAGGAATTGAGTAAACTTCATAAAGAGAAGGAGGAAATGAGCCAAAACATATATCAACTAAACGACGAATTAAATTCTAAAAACCTAGAAATATCGAGGTTAACTAATCATTCTGATGAGTTGCAGAACCTTTGTACCCAATACAAAAGTGACATCGATATAAAGAACAAAGAAATAGAACATTTGAAACAATCGATAGCTGACTTAAGTAACCAACTTACAGCTGCCAATAATGTAGCTCACAATGAAGCATACAGGAAATTAAACGAAGAAAAAATAGAAATAGAAAGATCTTTTATCAGGCTACAGAATGAAATTGCAGCTAAAAGCTCCGAATTATTAGACGCGAAGTCCAGATTGGAAACTCTTGAAAGTACCTTTTCTGAGTACAGAAACAGGATTGATAACGCAACCATGGAAAAGACTGATCTTATTACCTTAATAACTTTGAAACACAATGAAAGTATTCAATATCATACCGAGATTCAGAGGCTCAATCAAATTCTTCGGGAGCAAACAAATAAATTCCAAAAAATACTTGCTGAAAAGGTCGCGGCTGCTCACAACGATTCCATGAATTGTCAGAATTGTATGAAATTAAGTATTGCTCTAAAAGAAAAAGATCATTATATTATGTCTTTACATCAGAACATTAATGATCAAGAGATGTTAAGAGCTGAATTACAAAGGAGTAGGGATATTATACAGAACTTGACAAAGAAATGTGAAGATTTAGACAAGAGTTTAAGTATTCAGTTGGAGACGGTTAAAAAATTGACAGCAGAAAATGTACAGGTAATAACATTTTACTTTAAACAATATAATTTTGCGCTTAATTTTTTTTACATATTACGTTTTATTCGAAAATTCCTAATGTTATATTTCTCAAATATTATATTAATTTGAATCGAATACTCATCTAATAATTTAATAGCGATTCAATCCCATTGATTACAAGATATTTTGAAAGGTGCTAATTTTAATAAAAATAATAAAATCAAAGAACTTTAGGCGAATCTTTACAACCTGAATGAACATATAATAATAATATATTAGGACAATAAATTGAGACAACTTTTAATTTAAAAAATCAACCGGTATTCAGTTGTCCGAACAGGAGCAAAATTCTTCGAGGGAGCTGGAGCGATTACGTCATCACTTAGTCGAGACGGAGGAGAGCTACACTCACGAGCTGATGACGTCAGAGCAGAAGTTGAACGAATGCCAAGCGAGACTGCACCAGGTCGAAGAGAGAGCGAAGCAGACGAGCACTGTGTACACTAGCAATAGGTAGGTTTTGATATATTCTTCAAATAAACTTTTGAAATGGAACTCGTTAAGTAAACCAATCGGCAATAACTGACTGACGGCGCTCATTCTGAGTACATTAGCATGTAGAATTCTTGCCGAACATATCATAGGTCTATACCATACAATACAGATCTGATTCCTATGAATTAGAGCTATCCCCTATCCATATCTTATGTATCACAAATACAATTGATGGTTAGTTTAAATAATGCTTTCTACACGCATAGCCCCACACTAGGATTTTTCCTGTAACGTAGGTGCCATGGACACACACAAAGACGAATACACAAACACCCAGACCGAGAATAGATATCTAAATTCATCATTCAAATATCTCTCTGGCTGAGGATCGAACATGGATCCCATTGCGTGACAGATCGGTGTGGTGACTGCTCCGCCGCGCGGGTCGTTTCTCTTGTTTGTTTCTCTTTTACCACTTCTTAAATGTATTATGAATTTCTATGGGTAATAGTAGCAAATGAGCTGTTTCAAAACTCCCGATGTAAGGTTTTGGTAACTTTTGGTCTTCAAACCTAGGAGACTTTATGAATAACAATTTTCGATGCATGGAAAAACTTTTGGGCATGCAAACGTAGATGGTGGTAATAACACTCATCTGTATAATTCAGTGATTAGGCCTATAAAAATATTTAAATACTATGGATAGGTGTCTACTTGAAACGAAGATTCAGGAACAGTAAGCACTCATTACCCTCATGAAATTGTTTATTGATATTGGTCCTTATGTTTGTTCGAAATGCAAGTTTATTGATTTCAAATTTGTTGTTCGTTAATCGTAGCATCCGAGCCAACCAAGAGGTGGAAACATTGCGGAACCAGATAAAGTTACTAGAGAGACAGCGCGATGAAGTGCAAACAAGACTGAGTGACGCAGAAGACGCCAGGAGCAGGAGCGAAGCAGCAATGACGAACCTTCAAGTGGTGTTGGAACAGTTTCAACTAGGTTTGTATGCAAACTAGCTGACCCGCGCGGTTTCAACCGCGTTCAAGAAGTAATAAAGCATACATTAATATGTGCCTAATAGCAACTGACATTAGCGCCCGCGATTGCGGCGTCAAAAATTAAAGTAGCCTAAATTACGCTTTAGATCTTCAGCTGAAGATCTAAGGCGCAGGCTAAGCTATCTTCCAGTGCAAGTCCCCTCAAAATCGGTGCAGCCGTTTAGAAGATTACCTCAGCCAAACAGATTTTTTTTATAATTGTATTTTCTTTAGATACCGTGTATACTTTTATATGCATGTAGTAAAAAGTTGTTATTTTGACTTTACAAACAGACACTTCATTTTTATTTATGAATGAAACTCTACCTATCAATTGGGCCTTCCGAGGTGTAAATCCCAGGGCCGCACCTGATTTTTATAAGATATGTCCGTATTGCAAATTATTACTTGTTTTAACGGTGAAGGAAACCGTCACGAAGAAACCTGTTATGTCTGAGAGTTCTTAAAAAAGTTCTTAAAGGTGTGTGAAGTCTACCACTTTGTAGTACCGGTACGGTTCCGGACCAATGGGGTAGAAATGTATCTGAATATGATCTTAAGATTAATCTTAGTTATTTTAAAGCTGTACGTTTTTGAAATGACATCGTAGTATAAAAAAAATTACTGACGGCCTATTACGTTTGTATGTTACCGTGCCTTAACATCTTTTTACTGACTGACTATTACGTTTGTATGTTTCTGCGCTTGTAAATTTGAGTGCCTGTATGGAGTAATTTGATATAAGATTTTAGTTTCCCTTAAAGATAAGGACTTTTCTATTAAATTTTGTAACCCTCTACGATAGCATGTTATCTGTACTAAAGAAGAAAAAATAATACATGCCATACAATCATATCTTCCAGACAAAGAACGCGACGTACACAACGCGACGGAGAAAATCAGGAATCAAATGTTGAACATTAAGCAGGAGAATGACAATCTGAGTCTCGAGATTGGCAAACTGAACGCTAAGTTGGAGGAGTCCAAAGCCGGTCTCCAAGCGGCCACCAGACTTGGAGACCAAGTCGAGACCAAGACCGCGCAAATCATTGATCTGAAGGAGCAAGGTAGGGGACTTTAGTATTTCATTTCAGTTGAATCTTATGAATTTTGTTGTTGTGGTAATTGATTTTGAGTTATTTGGAATGTATGAGTTTTATGTAAATGAAATGAATTTGTTTTTATTTATTTAGTTAGTCAAAGCTTGATTCGAGGTACTTGTTCCAGTAATGCGTATACGCTATTTGCCGATAACACTTCAATTTCTGAGACTTCACAAGATAAATCAAGTATAAAAATAGATCGTTTCGTACTTTTATAATAATTTATTAGGAATTTTTTTTTGACTTGTTATTAAAAATTTATGTTAATAGTTTATATATTGTTAATGAGTTTATATTCGTATATTTTTAGGAGATAAATGAGTTTTGTCTGTATAAAAATAATAACTTTCGGAAATAATTTTTACAACTTTCTTTAATGGATTTCTTGTTTGTCTTCTTTAAATAAATACAAAAAAATATTTCTTTAATTTCTAATAGAAAGAGCTACTTCCTTATCGCTCGCCATGAACGAAACAAGTGCCTCAGCATTATTAGGATTAGAATTCAACCGTAGTTACTTCAAATGACAAATGCACGTAGTTCGTATTTTTGTATTTAAAAAAAAAAACTTCTCAAGTGTCTATTTAGGATTCAAGTAATGCCGTCGCGGTCTTTGGCTAAATATCAGCTGGTAATTCTGGGGTGTCAGTCACCCAGGCTACCATCTGGTATGCAGTTGAATGCCGGAATCCATCGATTCATTAAAAAAATCACGCGTAAGTTTGATGACTAGCTTTTTGTCGATGTCGTGTGTTCAAATATGTTTTTGTTCGTTCATTGAATGCTTTTGACGTGTTCTTGTATCGCTACGCGTGAAATTAAGGTAGTTTAAAAATATACATGTTATAGATGTGCATTGTGCACTTCAAACATTTCTTCTGGCAAAAAATGAGTTGAACAAAATTGGTAATTTGTACATTCGAATCTATTGTAGAATCTCATTTAATTTCATATTTTTCATCAAAAAAAATCGATTTAATTTTTATTCAAATCGAATGATTAATTTCTAATAATTTTGAAAATCAATAATTCCCGCTTTTGATATAACGTCTTCAATTGTATAATAAATAAGATGAAAATTTTCAATCGATCTACTAGGAATGAATTTTAGTTTATTTTAGAAAAATTAAACTATTGTTCCTCTATAATTATAGTCTAGATGTAGATAGAAGATTAATGAGAACGCCCAAAGCTTACCAGCAGAATAAAGAAGAGCTTTCAAACCGGCTGCGGTCTAATCTCATTTGGTAACTGTGAGACTTTATCACGCCGCGACCCGCTAACCCTCATCTGTGAACAATGAGAATAATAAAACACGTATAAGATATCAATTTACAAACTCATCGTGCTGATAAGCCAGTGAGTTAAATAGATTTTAGAGAACTCATTAAGAGAGAACTCATTTTAGGAATGGGGAAAGATCGGTCTCGCGTGAGATATTTAGATCTCATAGGTTTTAGAAAACTCATTGGGAATTCGTTGGAGGTTAGGGAGGTCGCATTAAACTCAGATTACCATATGGGGTTTGATCGCGGCACCGGTGTCACACCGTGTCGTCTTGTGTTTTATTCACCATCTTGTTTTCTTTTGCTTATAAATTTGTTGTTGTTTTTTTTTACGCGAATTATGTCAAAACTTTTGCATGTATGTATGTGAAGTTATTTATATATGAATATATTGTTGTTATTTAAAATGAAAAACACGAATGCATGCAAAAGTCTCATAATAAATTTTATTTTCATTTAGCACGTCGTTATTTGTATTTTTAATGCACATTTTTATTGTTGTTTTAAATGTTACCTGTATGTATGTGTTGCCTGTTTCTTGCTTCGAAATATATATGTTTTTGTCGTACTCCCTTTATGTATACAAATTAAAAAAAAAATGTAAAATGAGATAGTCCCCCGGTCAAAAATCTAGCATATTGCTAAGGGCTACAGTGCAAAATAATTTGCATTGTAGATTGGTCTATGTGGACAGGACATTTTTGGATCAGTACACATTTGTATTCCCATACCTTTTATTCGAATCCTTAATTAGATTCAGGTAAATAAAGTAAAAATCTCTTGACCCTTTATCGTCTAAAATCCTAAACTTACCCGAGTAAATATCTATTCATTTCATATTTTTGTATAGCAATAATTTTTGATTACGCAGAATTATCTTGTATTTCGCGAAAGTTTCTGCATTTTTAATATGATTTAAGAATACACTATTCATATCTGATTACTACTTGTAACTTTTGGAATATTTCAACATCACATATTCGAAGCAAGAAAAATTGTATTGTTGTTTATTTTTTTTTATTTTTTGTGTGTTGCCACCCTCCCAGTAGCAGTTTGAGTAGATAGAAGACATCGAATGCCGCACTGTTTCTGAGTATTACTTCAGGTACTGGTGGTATGATAAAGGGGGCGAGGTGTACTGCCACTCTGGTCTTTCATGTACGATGCCGTTTTGAAACCTTGACTCATTAACGCACTTCGCGGGATATTACGGGAATCGTTGAAAATTTCGCGTTTCCCTGTATTTTTCCTGTGAGAATAGCATCGCTACATATGCTGGAAAGATGTTTCAGAAATCAGAAATTCAGAAATGATCAAAAATGTCTAATCTAGCAACGTATGCTATTTAGGCGTAAGTATGTGAAATAGTTGAAATATTATTGGGGTATTAGTAACGCGAATATTTTTTACAATCAATGGATGTATGCGTATACATTGTAATGTGGTACCTTAGGGGAGCTACATGCTACAAATAGTTGCCAAATACATCGCAAAAGGAAAAGTTGATTAACATTACGTTTGTTTTATCAAGAGAAACATCGAATAGCGTATATAAGCCACGGATTGAGAACGATTAAATTTTTGGGTATTTCATTTGCAGTTCCTCTGCAATGTTGTCAAAGTCTGTATTTTGAATCCACGCTTGGCTTGACGGACTATGAGATTTCTAATCGAATCCTGAGAGTCTGTCCAGTTGCTCACGAAATGCTTGCAACGTGGTGTGTTACTGAGTCAAGGGATAGGTTTTTGTGGTGACGCCGAGTGACCAGTAACCTCAGTCCCCTGGCCAGTGGCTGAATAATACTTTGAAGTGGTGCGAGCGCAGTCGTCGGTCTGCGGAACGTGCATCCTGTAGTGTTTGGTGAGATTAGTCTAGTGTATTTTGTGTATTGTTTGTGTTTTTTTAGATTTTATTGTATTGTTTTTGGTAATGTGTTTTTTTTTCGTTTTACAATTTTATATTAAAATGTTTATGTATATGGTTCGATAACTTAAAACTACGTACGTTACATTTTTTGATCTTTTTATTTTTTTGTGTGTTTTATGAAGGTAGAATCGCGTCTGATGATTATTTCTGATTACTTTTATGTACAGTGCTGAATTACTATGCTATTTTATACTATAGCTTTAAGGACACTTATATGAAGCATTCATATTCAGAAGTTGAGAATAGCATCGCTACATGTGTCTTAAATAAACCTTTATTTTTCCGACAGCTTAAGAATAATTTCTAGTACAAATCGTGTCTTTTCAAATTAAATTTTAGACCGATTAGAGTCTATAACCACTTAACATCTGTAAGATGGTTTTATCTAGTAGTGTTTACTCCTATTACAAAAAATAATGATAGTGCCGCTAGAAATACACTACTCGCCGAAGGATATAGTTCCATCCGCACCAACTGGACTCGTGGCGGTCCACAGTTCGGTTCGCACGCTCCATTTTGCCACGGACGTGCGAGATGTGGAATGACCTTCCTCCCGAGGCATTCCCGGAGCGCTATGACATGGGACTCTTCGAAAAAGGTCCAAAAAGAGCTCTTCAAAGCTGGCGATGCATTGGCGACTCCGGTGTTGCAAATGTCCAGGCGACGGTGACTGCTTTCCATCGGATAGTCTGCCTTATTGCTAGGTTAGATTTAAAAAAATGCAGTACAATATGATCTGCCATTTTTAATATATGTATTCTGATCGTTACAAAACATTTGTAGATTATTTTTCTGATGTATTTTTTTCAATCGCTCTTCAGTTCGTACACTACAAACGTCCGTAGCGGCGGCCGAGGAGAGATACTACAACGCGATATCCAATCAACAGGATAAAGTTGATAAGAATCTTGTCAAGAACTTGGTCATCAACTATGTGACTACATCCGGACAGAGCAATGTCAACAGGTAATGAGTTAATATCCATAGTTTCGATTTTTTATGTTATGGAAGTAGCAAACAAGCATGCAGCCCATCTGATCTGTAGCCACTGCCGTATGGACATCTGTAATCAACGTTAGATAAGATCATAGTCCTACCTGAGGTCGGTCACAGATGTGTTACTACACTTGAGGACTAAGTTGGAACGCCTCGAACAAGTAGATATGTGACCCTCCAAACCAGAAGACTGCAACCCTTAACTCTGCTGTTATAAGGCTGACATAGCTGTGGCGGTGGTGACGCCCGAGTCGAACCACAAAGGATTCGAACACCTTGAAATATATACTCTTTAATGGATATGTAACGCTTGATGTTACTTAAAAAAGCATCCAAAAATAATCACTAACAGTTAGCCTCTAAATCTCTAACGTCATTGTCCAATCAAAATGACGTTATGGAAGCATTCGACCAATCGTACGACGCCGTTTAAAGTCTGCACGCACTATACGAAAAATAGTACCTAAACTTTCGCTTCGCGTATTAACGCTTGGATTGGTGATCCCCGTGCAGGGTGCAAGTCCTCCGCGTGCTGTCCACCGTGCTGGACTTCAACCAGGCGG
>DWNY01000276.1:0-17939 GCA_018250635.1 Telegonus apastus | reverse complement strand
ATAAAAACCAACTGGCATTAGGGTGACTTTCCACCAAAGATTTGCAAAGAAGCTGAGCTATGCGAGTTAGATGAGCTTTGAAAACACTTAACTATACTACTTGCGATCATAAGGGTTGCCTATAAAAATCAAGCAATCCTATTGGCGAATGTGACACGACACATACACAAAGCTACCTCACACGTCTGAGGTGGAAAGGCAGCTTTTTTATTATGTGGAAGTAGCAAACGAGCATGCAGTCCGCCTGATAGTACGTAGCCGCTGCCGCCCATGGAGATCAGTAATCAACTTCAAATAGGATCAAAGTCCCATCTGTGGTTGACCACAGCTTCGTTAATACCTCTGAGGACTAAGTTGTAACGCTTCGGATAAGTATTTCTTCCTTATCGTACCCTTCAGAGCAAAACCCAGCAGCGCTTAACACTGCTGTTATTAGACAGATACAGGTGTGACGATGGTGCCACCATAGTTGAACTACAATGGGTTCTACCACCTTCACAGTACGTATGAATACGTGTGAATACGTATTGTTACGCTAATCTTTGACACGCAGTCGCAGCTGCAGTACTAGCATCATTTGATATAAAAATAACATAGCATATCTGTGGTTGAAAGTCACGCTTACTCGTACATAAATGTTACCTGCCCAACTGCATGCTGCCCGCAGGCGACACTCATAGAGATTGTAAACTTATAAGTAAAATTACAAGTGCAATGATGGCTTTATTATTAAGACCTTTGGATAATTCAATGTGAAAATAATTAATTCGTTTGCTTCAGTTTTAGATTCTTATTATGTATTTTAAATTCTACTCGCAATACTTCAAAGGTGTCCTTTACCTTTACATGTATTAACATTATTTTTACTCAATAATTATTATATGACAGGTGATACAACCATTACGGTTCGGCTCGGCAGAGACGATCGCCACGCTTATTTCTAACGTGAAGTAGCTTGAAATAGACTATAGAATTTACCCTCAAAGGCACTGCAAAATCGAATGCTACTGCAACCAGATAAAAAATATTTCGTTAACGCACGTAACATACACAAAATTTCTACAACAAAAGCTGTTAGCATGAAAAATGTTATCAGGCACCATGAATAACAACCATTGTTGGAATTCCTTAAATAATTAATTGCCCCATGGCTTGCGCAAACACGCCGCCCGGCTCCGATAGATCTAACAAATAAAGTGACTAACACAAGTGCTTTGTTGACTCTCATAGAACAGCGATTGGCAGTTGTTCAACTAAATATTAAGGGCATATGAAGGGTGATACTTGACATTAGACAAGTATTAATTTTCTCCTTAACCAAACATCTTTGTGAAGTGGTGCTAGATTTTATTGACGTTCAAAAACATTCAGAAATGCAATCTACCTTAAAATAAAAAAAATGATTTTGATTAAATAAATTATTCCATTGTGGCGACTTTTGTCGTCATCGACTTCTCTCGTTGAGGGACGCACCACGCTGTTCTGAATCATTGATGTTTTCTGGACATCTTGGGTTCATACAAACAATGAACTAAAAACTGACGACGCAGCCTGGAATATCGTCCTTTGCCAATGGAGTGATCCGGGCGTACTAAAATTACCAAACCGAAAAATCTTCCAAACTTGTTGCATTAAACAAATAGGGCCACAAAAGTTGTATGTTACTATTGTTTCAAACTAACATTTTAGCTTCATTATGGTCATAAAAACAAGGCATACAATTTTTGACAAATCATGGTTCTTGGTTTCTCTCGATAATATTGACCTGTGTCATAATCACAGTCTTTTATTATAAGGTTTATAACATGTATTCGAACAACTGTACCTTACAACGCTGTACACTGTCACGTATACGGCGTGTTATGCCTACCTGTCTAAACTCATACAGAATGTATGAGTGACAGACGGACAATCAAACACAAAAAGCCGACGTGATAAGGATAACACTGGGCACGCACTCTATGTATGTTTTTATCGAAATCCCAACGTATAATGTTGCAGCAAACGAACGTACAAGTTACCGGGTAAGTGGCCACCGCCCGCGAACATCATTGATCAACTCCAGATAAGATTAGAGTTCTAGCTGAAGTAGGTCACAGACAAACTCGGATATGTCTCCCTTACCACCCCTTCAAATCAAACACAGTAGCCTTTAACTCTGCTGTTATTACGCAAAAAACAATAGTGGCAATGGTGCCGCTGGAGTCAAACCACGAAGGGATCTGCTGTTATTAATCATATTAACCAATAACTGTGTATTTCTACAATAAATTTGCATATATGACGTCATTTACTCTGTTTTTACCAATGTTAGAATGGCTCGTGTTTATGTATTAATGAGGTAATTAATGAGGGCTTTATTCCCTTACAAATACTTATTGCTTTACTGCTTAAAGCCGCTTTTCAAACGCGAGTAAAACAAAATAATTGCGTAATACTAAACTTAATTAGCTGAGTACGTGTTTCACAAATTACGTTACTTTGGAAAACTCTTTTATGCATATGGAGCTGAGCGATTGAGCTATCTCGTCGCAACACTTTTCATGTTCTACTAGTGGCCATAGGTCTCTTCCCATAGCTGGAGCAAGCTGCTCCAAAGCGTAAAGATAAGGTGCCCATCCATAAATTACATCACACGTTAAAGAGGACGGATGGGGTCGACAAAGTGTGACATTGTGTGACACGGTATGAGGAGGGTCCTAAATGTCGTGATGTCACATGTAATATATCTAGCAATTTAATATTTTTTGTGACATCACACTAGAGGGGAGGTGGTCTCACTAATGTGAGCAGCTGTGACAAGAACGGGCGAGGGGTCAAAAATCATGAAATATGTACATGTAACGTAATTTATGGATGAGCCCTAAAGAGGGGTACGGGTTAGCCAGCAAGCCATGCTGGATTCATAAGGCCTCCGTGCTTTAATAACTGCTATCCAATGAAATGAAGCGCGCATGTAATTTAGCTACTACCGTTTACCCATCAAGCTACCGACCGCGCCCGATGTTACTTAACTTTGAGATCGCTTGAGATATTTCCGAGCCGTGGTGCTACGCGTGCTTCTTTACTGTTAAAGTAATGTTGAATGTACTGTGTTTCTGATTGAGTGGTAGAAACGGTGATGGGTACTAAGATACCTGGCCCTTGTCATAATTGTACTAGCGGCCGCTACTTTCAAAAGTTATGATCAAAGCACTTCTCAGAAGTTCTCAAAGTTATACTTTACAAAGCAGAATTCCCAGTAATGCCAATGACGGCCGGTTTAGGTTTAATCTGTTTTAATAATAATTAGGTTATGGCCATCTTAAATTATGAAATGAATCGATTCATAGATTAAAAGGTAAAGGTGTTTGATCCAAATGAAAGTGGCTTAGCTGTTGCTACCAGGCACGGGATATAAATACCATAGAGAAAGGTTATTTCCTTGGTTATGTATCGGTTTTACTTGCTTAAACACCGCAATTTTTGCAAACATGTTTGTATGATGTGTATATACTATCATTAGATATTGGCGTGTACACATATGAACGTGTATTTTGTCGCATCGAGTAACTAAAATTGCGATATTTTTTTAGGATTTTGAAGTAATAAATGAAAACATAGAACACCTGTATATAAGTGGGCATTTTAAACCCAAATAAGCATTCCTGAAATTACCAACATACCCTTTCTACGGACAGAGCAGTTACTATCTTTGAGAACTATGTTGGGATATCTCTTCAAATGTTCCACACCACCCCGTTCAAACCTGTACAACTGCTGGTATAAAGCACAAATAGTTAGTGCTATATTGCCCCGAAGTGGAATAAAAGAAAAAATATATCTAAAAATCGAATTCCTTCAAAGTGTACTTAAGTTGATTTATTGAAAATGAGTGACAAAGCCGGCGACATCATGCCGTCGCGCTCACCGCCACCGGAATCGCTCGCTTCCTGGCAATCAGTCACTCGTTTCCGGGACATATGATTGTTGACTGCGTTTTCCATCGAATCATTTTCCTTTGATGCAGACATTTCAACTACAGATTCCGTGTGGATTTGCGGTTTCATGCGGAGTACAATCATCTTGCTATAGATATTTCCACGACGAAAACAATATCGTTGATTTATATAAATTGCGTAACACTCATCACTGTATACACTTACATAAGTAATATACATAAAAGCCATTTTCTATTTTATTTATTTTTTGAGATTCCATACCCAACGTAAAAACCGATTGTATGTATTGCTGTGTATTTCTGAAGCCGCTGTTACAATAAATATTCAAAAATAAAATAAAAAGGGGCTCCATAAAAGAAAAAAATACCGGTATGTCGGTTTACCTATTGAATGTCCATAGAACGTAAGTTTCCATGAAAAGTAATTAAACTTAAAAATGAACATTTAGCAGCACGGAATCTTCCGTATACAAGTTCGAATGATACTTGGCCAAATATTTTGACTATTCTCTTATTGCAACTTCGCTAATAGTGTGTCTTGTTCATGAATTTTTCAGCCTGTTGGACATCTTATATATCGTTTACATGTATAATCTGATTGTATTACATAAACAAGTCTTGACGAATTGATGCAGATGAACTAATCTTTAATGGATTTTCTGATGAAGATAAAAGATAAATATCTCTAACTTCTTACCCAATAGGTTACAATAGACCCTATGAAATGTATGGCGACGAAGTTTGCATAACGTAACGAGATACGACAAGATATACTCAAGAGAAACCTCAGAACAAAACGGAATATAACGTACTTATTACGTAGTAAATTAACAAACCAAATAGTTTATCAGATTCCGCATCAGATATTAATACGTTTAAAGCCTTCCTGCAACATGTTCAGAGATTAATGAGAATTTCGCAACTTGTGTGAAAGTTGTAGCTTAAGGCAACTCTACACGGTTGTATTATCCAAATATACCCTTATTACCTAATATGTATAATTAGAGTTAGCTTTTGAACGTTTTAAATATTAGAAGGCAGAACTGTTCAAATCAAATCAAATTAAAAATATTCAAAGTTGCTATAGTAGTTTAGTTATGGAGAAGAAACGGCGAAAGAAACACCATAGCATACATATTTTTCTAAAAGTTTCATGTTACAATTATAACCCAAATTTAAAGCATGTAGAGGCGTTTCAGGCCATAGAGTATTATCGGCCAATTAGCTTGATCTATAGAGCTTCATTCTTCGACGATTCATGTTTTGACTCCAAGAGCACCCTCAAACCTATTTCAACAATAGTAGTGCTGAGCCCTGCGGTGTTCTTAATTTTAAGGCTTCTTCCCACTGCAATACGTAATGGTTGGTATTGGTATTGTATGGTCCCTGATCGCTGTCCACAGCCATTAACTTTAGTTAAAGCATGTAAATTAAACTATTGCTTATTATGAATTCTATTGACCTTACATCTACAAATCTACAATTGAAGCTGAACAATGAACTAATCGAATGTTTTATTTTTATCTGCTTTGTTGTACACTAATCATTGTATTGGTCGCGATACATCTACTAAACGAAATAAGTTTAAATTCGCCACATAAAAGTCACACTTAGCATAATTATAAACTCAGTAAGCATCGCAGATGTTTTCAAAATATGACAAAGTACTCAAAATTCTCGGGTTGTCCCGGGACCAAATCCCAGGTAAGAGCGGGATCAGGGGTCCTCAAGTTATCTGTTTCTCGCCGGAGGAGGATTCCGGTCACGTGCCCAGATATGGTAGTTGGCGTTACCGCAGAACTATCAAATATTGTTATACCTCGCATCCATAAAGAAACTATTTAAATGCCCCTTATTCTACTAATAAATTATAAGAACTGATCTCTGGTATCTCCATAATATGAGCATGCTTTAAAAACTCCAACAAATAATTTTAATAGCTAAAATAATGGATAAAGCGCGTTTTTTTTCTGTTCTGTTAAATATACTTATGTAATTCGTTGGTGACTTTATGTTGACACCTTACTTTCTTGTTCATTTAAGTTAGACTAATCTATGCTTTTAAAGCTTACATAAAAAATCAACAACTGCAATAGGTTTTATTTGCTTACAAAAATATTTTTTTAACGACCTTAATTAGTTTTACATATCGATTCCGTACATAGATAGAGACAAGGTATGAATATCACCGAGACAGCGTATGAATATCCGTAGGGGACAACTTCGTATACTCTCTTGACTGTCTCGGATCTTCCACGATTCCCGGGCGTACCCTACGTGTAATGACGTTACAACAGAAGTAATGGGCGCAGGGAGGACGCGGCGTCGCGAGCCCACTGCCCAGATTGACGGATAAACTAATTACGACCAACCGAATCCTTGTTTATTTAATGGAGTGTTTCCTTTTGATTTCAAACCTATTCCCGTAATTTTATCAAATGGCTAGTTTTACTTCAAAGAAATGTTTTCTGAGATAGAATGATTAAATCAATAAAGATTCACTCTTCACTTATATTCATAGCATATACATAGGTGTATCGAAATTAAAATATGTACGAAAAAAATGTACCCATAGCATATTAATGAATAAATTAATAATAACTTTGCCAATACTGCCACAGCGACTTTTTACCGGTGTTTTAATGGTTAGTCCACATGTCAATAATGGTTGCAATGTTTCGAAGAATAAATACTAATTACACCGGCAACGACGGGCACGTGCGCGGCGGCTGATTTTCCCGTGGATTACACGCGCCTGATTAAACTTTCATGTTCGCCCACTACCGCACGCGCCGCCATCATAAGATAATGTAGTACACTCCTAAACCAGAACAACATTTATAGTTTTTTTAATAGAAACTTTAACAGAATGTTATAACAGATTTGGCTCACACTTTTATAAGGCGGAAATTAGTGCGACGGTACAGCTGTCAGTGTAGACGTAATTTAATTTTAGGAGAAAACCCTTGTTCTACAATTAAAACTTATCATTAATCTAGTGTAGCGATACGTAAAGCAGTATATATCGACTGCCAGTGGCCGACGACAACCTAGAAAAACGACATAGAAATCTATCAAATACACATAAAAATGATTACTTTTAAAAATACTATAATAGGTATAGCTAAAACCAAATAACAACGCAAGACATCTCCGTCACAAAAAGCTTCAGGACATTTGGAACTTTTGTTAAGTAAATGATTTGCTTATCTAAGCCAATCATCCTAAAATTGAAGCCAATAAATGTACGTCCGTTACACCACTAACTCATTAACAATTACAATGATTAAGTACCAAGACTCTATTTAGTAACCAGTTGCCACTCGGCGGCCGCTGCTCGCAGCTCGCAGTGTGTGGCCAAACTACAAGTTGGGAAACGTTACATAATTGCCAACTGTTGAATAAAGACGCTTATTAATGAAAGTTGCACAGTTTTCCAACTTGCTCGCGGCCTCAAAGTTTGATGACTTGCCGTGGCAATTTACAATGTTTAATACATTGGAAAAATTAACAAATTTTTAGCTTAACGTAATTTTGACACGACACATAACAGCAGTGTTAAGCGCTGCTGTGTTCTGGTCTGGTGTGTTAAGACATAATTATCCGAGGCGTTCCGACCCAGTCTTGAAGGGTAGCAACGCATCTGACGTCAACCTTAGATAGGACTTTGATCTTATCTGGAGTTGATTACAGATGCCCATGGGTAGCAGTTGCCACTCAGATGAACTGTATGCTCGTATGCTACATTCAAATAAAAAAAAAGTTATTCTACATCCAAGGCACTTTAACAGAATGGTCCAGGTTCGAAATAATTATGTCGGTTTTATTTGCTACCAATTTAATACGAATAGAATTGTGACTTCTACTAATTAAATACATAAAATTAAATAATTATGTACATGTAGAGGTGAAATCCAAGACAAAAACAAATAGGTAAAATTTTTATCGTATTTTTTAAGATTCCTTACTCGAAAGATGATGGTACAAAAGAGATTATGATTCTCCTATACTCCAGTTCAACCTTCCGTCTATTAGGATCGACCTATATTTTATTTCAATACTGTTAGCACTACATAGATAAAATGCAATTTATTCTACGGTGATTAGAGAAAGTCTTGCCATTTTACTCAACCTTGATAAAACAAATTGTATTACTCTGAAGTCCCTAATGCATAATATTATAAGTGGAACTCGCTGACCATATGTGAATAATAACTAAAGCGCAGAATGTAACGACTGAACAATACTGCAGAAAAACATTTTCCCTGAGTGTACTTATGAAAATGATATCGTTTTGTTATCGTATCGCGGTAAAAGCCTCTTACAACTAAATTACACTTTTACCTCATATCGAAAACTACCAACTATAACAATAGTTGTCCATTGCGTGTTCGATATGAATAAAATTAAGTATGTTCGAACAGAACCAGCAGTGTATGCGTTCTCAGCAGCGTATCATCCTCGCAAAACTTTTTACAAGTTTTGTGGTACAGAGCTATCGCGGGCGCAGTGGGACGCGATATATAAGACCGATAAAAGAATCCCAGAGCGATGCGCTTACCAGTTTAGTACACGCGGTTCGATTCTCGACGGACGACATAAAAATAGGAAGTAACCGTTTTGTAAAGAATAAGGAGCAAGCTACTGAACACGTGCAGAGGTCGCTCATGTTGAACTAAACCTTTCACGTATATCCTTTATTTAACAGAAAAAGCCTAAATATCAATTTAATGGCTTATCGTATGTGTGATTGACATTTCATGTGTGGATGACGCAAATTCAAAAATAGACACACATACAAACAAAAATAAACACAAGAGAGACAAACCTCAGACGTAATCATTAAAAACATTATATTTATTTTTACTACACAAAAATAGTATACACCCTTATTATTAAATTCCAGTGGCCTCTTAACTAAACCAGAGGCCGCGTTCTACATTGCTTAATTAGAGATATTCGATACACAAGAATGTTAGTGCGAGCTACGAGCACCAACTACTTACGGTTTATAAGTAATTAGTTATGAATTTTTACCCTTATTATAGACAAATATTTAGTTTTACAGGTAATTAACATAACAGTGTAACATATACTCCATCTGATGCTGATATCCTGAGACACATAGATATTCGTAATTAATTAATCCATCATTAAAATCTAACGTGGGGTAGATCTCTTGAGGACTAAGTAGGAAAGTTTTCTTAAATATTTTTTCCTAGCTTCAACATTTGAACGCATCTATGGCTGACCTCATGCAGTACTTCTAAACTTATTTGGGTTTGATCACAGCATCGATGGGCGACAGTGGCCACTTACCATCAGGTGGACTGCAAGCTCATTTGCTATTTCCATATTATGAAAAAATAACCGGCGTAATGGTAGCGTGCTATAAGCGTAAATAGAATGAGTAAAACATTTAAACTAAAACTGATCAACGCTCCTGTACACTATGTAGCGCTAATCTGTCTGTTGGTACTGTAGTTAAACCTCAAAGTGTTCTCCCTCTTTTACAAAACTTTGCAGCAGACAACTGTATACAACATGAGTATAAAGTGTTTATCCTATTGTAGCGAAAATACAGGTCGAGATCGGGCTGATGTTTCATAACTAGTCGTTGGCGCAGAGGCGGGTCTATTGAGCTTAACGACTATATATAAAATCTTCAATTGCAGTTTCATCGCCTGATAACTATATTTACTTTGTTTCAGTTAACTTACGTTTGAATCCTATCAAACTGTTGTAAACTATCATAGTGATTTGTGGGCTTTGAATATGACTTGCAATTACATCTTGCGTTGACTGTATTACGAAGTTAACGTGGTATAACTATGTTAATTTTAATGATAATATAAAACTAGAGCTTCATGAGTTTTTAAATGAGTATGGCTATTTCATTTATATTGAAATACGTGTACGTTTACATAATTTAACCTCGTGTTCATCCCGCTCCTGCAGCGCGAGTGTGTTGACCCAGCTTTAATCACGGTAACCCCATCTTTTGCTCTCAGCATTTTCTAAAACTCGTTAAGTCTGTCACATCCCATTAACCTAAAAGCGACGCTGTCCGGTGAAGGAGCACGCAACTTCCACTGGCTACGTTTCAAATCGCAGTAATTTAAATTTCACTGCATGTTCATACAAGTTTTAATATTCATGAAAGAAACCAGTCGGTCGACGATCGCGTGCAGATTGTGCAAATTGCGCCCTAATTGTCTAATTTCAATTGCCGGTTATGTAGGATTTGTTGTTTGACAGTAATTCAGGTTCCGTAATCATTCCTAGATTGCTCGTTGCATATTTCGGGAAACGTGTTTTTAAGGTTATAGAGCCTTGCTGCATCGACCCTGGAGGCACTACTGTGCCTATTTCACGCCTTACAATATCAGTGTTTAGGACTATCTTGATTAAAGTGTGTGGTACCATACAGTCACTTATGTTACCAGCTTAGTACTCATGCAAAGCTTCTGAAGGCGACTAATTCAAGGATTGATTATAGCTACTCAGGTAGTACACAGATACATACACAGTACCCAGTACACAGGTACTCAGAATACCTACAATTCTAGGTGCCTATGGATGGCAGTTGAGTACCTGAGGGATAAGCTTCATGTGTACTGCATTTTTATGTGTTAGGTACTTCGATAATATGATAAAAAATCCATCATATATTCCAAAGCACCCTACAAATATCGTATACACCATACAAAATACAACGTAACTTACAGTAAATACCTGTTATTGATAAAAAGATTAAATATAAAATTCAAAATTAAATTAGAAATCTGAAATGAAATTCAATTACTGACGCGCTGTCTCGTGGACTGTTTACTTGTACAACTAATTCTGATTGGCGGTTCCCGCCTCCCACCTCGGCTGCAGGCTTGTCGTATTATTGTGGTCTGCTACGTCGTATTGGATTTATTATCTAACTTTTCTTATCTGTTTATGTAGATCTTAGGAGACGTTTTATAAATGCTATAACCGGTTGGCTGTGGGAAACTAGTTATGTAGATATAAGCTACGCACGCGCTGTAATAATTGCCTCATGAATATTGCCTACGGATATTTTTGTCACCAAAAATTTTAACAGAACCTGTTATTATCTTCAATTAATATAGTTATTACGACTTTTAAAAAAATGTCGTACTAAAGAGATTATAATTATTTGCTATGGTGTAGGTTCTTATACACACCTGTGTATAAGGACCAGTATTCAGTAACTTCTTTGTTTTTACAATATGTTAAATAAATGTTCGTGGTGTTACTTCTGTATAACGAATTACCTATCGCTATCAGTTTTTGAAAGACTAGAAATTAACTGGGTGTGTACTACGCAATACCTATCTAATGTTACTTCGTACTAGTTGTAGTTAACTAATTCACACACGCACAGAATGTCACACCCGGAAAGGTTCCCTTGTCCAAAATGGAAACTTAAAACTACATAGTATTTTTGTATGCTCCGGGATTTTGTGGCTTCTCACGCGAGAGGGCGCGGCGTACGCGGTCATTAAAACTTAGCGAGGGATCCCAGTGGCGATTAAACTATTAGTTATTCCACGAAGCGGGTAAGCGGGACTCGCATCGCCACGCTTTGTTGATATGAGTTCCGACGAGCTTTCCGTTTTGGAAACTCTACTTGGCAACTACACACGAGCTATCAACTTTTGTTCTTTTTACACGATTGCGTCAGAAGAGAGCTAATGTTTTTTGAGCGTATTTTGCAAGTCCACTTCTTTGGCACACCCCACAGCCCTAACGTCTTGACGGATTTTAGCATATGAGGTGTCATTGGAATCGTCTTAACTGTCACAGTGACATAGGCAATACAATTTTTAATACGGTTACAAATGGAGAAAATAAGGGGGATGGAATGAAATATTTTTGTATCATAACAATGTGCGTATCAAATGAATGGGGGTTTCAAATTGAAGTTATTTTAAGCAGTGAGACTTTTTTTTTTAATAATTCTCTACTTATGATCGACCTTAATATTCCAATTTTCTTTAAATATTTGTTGTTCAGCGCAATTTTTAGTTAAATCTTCCAATTCACGAGTATTTACATATGATTATGGTAATAGTCAAATTAACTTTCAGTCGTAGGACTGCACTACGTACACGTCAGTGCGATCAGAAGTTATTCAATCCCAAAAGTGTCCAACGAGCTTAAATAAATTGTCACTTCAAAAATAATTAAAACATAAATATAATTTATAAAAGTGTTAGGTAAGTGAAAGCATGATAGGGTGTGATTGTTTTACAATTTATTGTGAAACTCCATCGAAATCGATTTCCATCTCCGAGAATACACGCTACAGTAAAAACTGACGAATTGTAAACCCTCGGCTCACTTAACAGCACTTATTCTGTGTAACAGATAAACCTAGTAGTACCGATAGAGATTGTTTGTAGTAGTTAAACTATAAGCTATTAGTAATTCAGCACTGTGTGCGGGGCGCGGCAAACAACATGGCCCGCAGAGGATGTTTGCTCTAACACCAACCGAAAATGCTTTGAACGTGTTTTCGGAGAATAATGAAGGTGGTTAATGATGAACTAAAGAGAAACACTGTTTGTAGAAACACTATTAGTAATTTACACCCCGTCGGGTGCGGCGAACAGCGTCGTGCCAATGTTTACGCTAACACGTTCTCCTCTCCATAACACGATTTTAATCGAAATGTAATAAATGGAGCTTTAATATGCAAATTAGAGGTTTGACTTTATATTTTTAAGGTAATTTTTTATGCTCTCATAAAATCTTAAAGGTCATGTTTTAACCATTAGATTTTAAGTCGTCTGTTATAAAATTCTTGTTAAATATAACTAATTTGATGACATCACAAAATACGATACTACACTATACTATAATTATAAAATTTATAAAGAAAATAAGATTGTTTAGAAACCTAAACAGGAGAGAGGACGCTTAATTTTGAAATACTAGTAGCAAATGTCGCTGAACGCGTATAATATATTACTGAACGTACAAATATACCAATGAAACATTTTATTTAAACCCGAGGTTTAATTTAAACACTGGAATATTGCGAGATTTGTGGGAACTTTCTGTACAAAATTAAAAGCGCTTGCAGGCCGCAGCGTCGCACGTCGCTCGGCGATTTATGAAACAGCGCGGTTCCTGATACTGTTGGGAACTCCTACGTTAATACAACGGGATTTTAACTTCTACGTGTATTATACAGGGTAAGAATCATGAGTGTGATATGGTACAGAAAACTTTTTATGGTGGCATCTTCTTTACATAGTATACAACAGTCCGTCTGCACCGTCTGTCTGTCTATTCGGTCGCTTTGTTTTTCTAAACCACGAATGGGTCTTCATACTGTTTTCATTAATAACTTAAGGCTAAAGTCTATATGGAATATATATAATATATATAAAGGAATAATTTGGAAATAAATAGTGCAGAACAGCTTGACTTCATAAGCTTTTTTCACGGTAAATTTAAACAATAATTGTATAAACTTCGTATTAAATATTATCATCACAATAGGAGCTGCTTTCTCTCTCAGTAATTGATAGCAGACTTAAAATCTAGAGTTTTACTTACAGTAAACGATGACTTTTTATGTAAAAAACCTTGAGGTAGACTAACATCATAAAGTTGTCGAAATTATAAAATTATACGTTAAATTGTACCCATGCTCTTACTATAACTTTGTATTAATGCTTGTTATGTACACTTTTTATATAATATTGTGTTACGTCGTATTATGGATAGAGTTTGCATGTGCGCTAACCTTATCTTTATGATGTGAATTAGTATGCAGAATTTGAAACAACATAAAATATTCGCAGAGCAGTAAAGCGGCGTCGTGTTTCGTTCCCCAGCATGTATCTCCACTAGCAGCCAGCCAGTCTCACAGTTGGCCAAACTTGTGACGTATCAGTGGCTGCCGGGGGTGGGGGGTGGGGGGAGAGGTGGCACTAAACTGGATGTTATTACACCAGGTGCCCGCGGCAACGAAGCCGAACTACAAAAGCTCAACTAAAACTAAGCAAACTCAGGTAGAGTAGTGTATTAAATTATAATTATATATTCTACTAAAAATGAGTTCTTGACGCTTTTATACTCTCTTATCCTACTCTATTATTATCTGAAGGTAGTAAAATCTTTTGTGGTTCGACCCCGGTGGCCCACTGCCACGCCTATTTCCGCCTAATAACAAATGTGTTAAGTGCAGTTGGGTTATGGTTTGAAGGGTGTGTTAAGGGAAACATACTTATTCATGGCGTTAAAACTTTCCTCAGGCCAACAACGCATTTTTTTCTAATATCAAGTAAAATTCCTCAAATTTTATCTGGAATAGATTTGAGATGTGCAGAAGCGGCAGTGGCCACTTACCATCAAGTCGACTGCTTGCTAATTTGCTATTTTTATACTATAAAAATCTCAGAGAGAGATGCAACTCTGAGGGTAGATTTTTGTATACTTTGTACCGCGCTAAATTATTCGATCCGATTAGCGGAATGGTTAATCGGAAATCTGAAAAAGAAAACAAAACAAGAATATAATATGTAGGTATCTTTTTTTCTTTAAAAATAATTCTTAAGTGTAAAACACGGTGAGATAGGGTGTTAAACGGGCGGTAAGCTCTTTTGTAGCTCAATTTATAAAACTTTGCCATCCTCTTTGTATATTTCACACAAAATAATAACCATATCATAATCCACACCAAGGAAAAAATCTCCATACAGAGATAACTCCGCCTTGGCTGTAGTATCAAGCGAGCCATTACTGGGGCGGAAGAGGAACTGATGAGCCAAACTAAACGCCCTAATAAACCTTTATACTCGCATATAGGCTTCACTTGCGCCGCAACAATAACAGCTTCCATGCCTCCACCACTACGCTTTTAATATCACACATTCTCGACTCTAACATAAACTTCTACGTACATTGCTGGCTCGTTGCGATTACCCAGCTCACAATGCGAAGTGTGGCCCGTAATAAACGAACTCTTATACACAATTGGTGGTATCCTATTTCATCCTTTTACTTCTGGCTTTTTAATATCAGCCACTCTCGACCCATTCTTGTGTTGTTCGATACATTGCATGTTCAGTGCGCTTGATTGAAGATCTAGCGTAAAATATAGCCTGCAATGGACGTAGTTTACCGTGAGAAGTGGGGTGATGTAAGTAACTGGGTAATGAATCCTAGTGTTTATGAAGGAGGCAAACAGCGAATTAGCGCTAAGCTTCCATCGCGGCTAATAAGCCGATATACGAGCGACCGGCTACTTACAGCTAACAACCTCTTTGCTCGTGTTTCACATTAAGATTGTGATCGTGTTTTGCAATAATATTCTTCTAAATAATTAGCACAAATACAACAATTTTAATCAATAGGTAACCGGAAAGACAGAAAATTGTTTATGGTAGTGTAGAAAATATTCCGAAAATACCCAGATTTTGTAGAAGTAGCGGTGCGTGAGTAATCAGTTTTGCCGATGCACTCATTTTCTACTTTAACTTCATAAAAAACCCTAATCAGCGCGAAATATATTCAATACTTAGGTTTTGTAATTTTTATTCCCCTGCTCCTTAACCTATAATAAGTATGGCCGACCTGCGCCGCGACCTACAGGCTACAAGTAGGAACGCCGCATTAACATCCACTTAATCACATTAGCGCTTTTACTCATTTACTTATAAACCAGCTACACAATATTGAGCACTTAGCGATTAGCTAATAATTTGTTCACTTTACGACAACTAGGTGTGATCGAGCGACGGCCGACTGAGTTATTACTGACGTCGGATTTATTTATACACTAACATAATTTGATAAACAGAAAATCTATCGATCCATCCATCAACTTTTTCAGTTCCGCTGCTAGTCTCCCCTAATTAGCGCCACTCCAACCAGCCCTATGCTTTCTATATCCAGCAGTTTCCTTCTGGACGGTCCACCCGGTAAACGGGCTACGTTTGCATCTTTTTCCTAAGCGTGTTTGCCACTTGAGGACTTCTTTCCTATCGATTTTATCGGTCTTCCGAGCAATGTGGCCTGACTTATACGAGTAAGATAAATGAATACATCATGATGAAGCTTATACACCTGAAGGCTATGTAAAACATTTTCAGAGGTGTATGAAGTCTACCAATTTGCATTTAGCCAGTATGATGGAGTATGCCCTGAATTCTTCTTGCCTTAAGTTCTTCTTGTGTCTCTAACTCATGCCCTAACACACACTCTGTGTTTCTAACACATGCCCAGTTGTTGAGTAGCAATGTAATGACGACAAAACTGTTGAAGTGCTGCTATATGTAATTTCCATGCAATTATTTTGCTGGATGATTCTGTGGTAACTTTAATCTCAAAATTGTTTATTTATTAAATTAACATACGTCTCATGCATTTCCCCAGGTTTTACATCATATATCGGCACCATGTCGTCTCAGTGTAAAAGAATATTCAACTAACGCTATGCTACTCTACTGTACAAGACGATATGGTCGGAACTTTTATTTCGAAATTATGGGTAAGCAAAAAAAGTGAAAAATAGAGCGTGATTAAAGCGGAGCGGAGTTCCAGCCCTTTATAACCGCATATGATATTATGTTAATATTCTCTCAAACACTTTTTTATCTATTCCTAACTGTACATTTGTAATACTTCATAATATCTATTTAGATCAATATTTCTATACAAATATTATAAGTACAGTAAATAGGCACGCTTAAGCTACATTAATTTATTGTAAAGTCATTATTTTTCATACTGCTAAATAAAACAAAGACTACTTGATGTACGTAAAGCTTCTGGATGCGTTTGTAAATCTTCCAGAGGTCCCGGAATATGTTTAAAAAGGATAGTGTGACTATAAGGCTCCAAAACGGACGGTAATCCTTTGCGAAGGATCAGTAACACACGAATTTCCCTCTTATTCTGAATGCATAAAGAGTATGAAAACAATGACAAAGGATAAACCAATTTCATACATATTGCTTTAACATAAGACTGTATTTTACATGACGTTCTGGTACATAGTGTGTAAAATTATACACTGTAATGCAGCCACTTTTAAAGCCATTGTGCTGGAAAATAAAACTTTATACTGCCGGTTTAGCACTATGCTAAATGAATATGGTAATGACTTAGAAATTGTATGTGCCGTGAGAATAACATTTCTATTAAAAGCTATTATTTTTACATATCATTATAATCAACCAGTCTACATTTCAGGGTTTTGTTCCTATATTTAAATGTTTATCAGTGTATACTTGTTCATTGAACGTTATTACACCTCCTTGCTCGTGAAGTGCGAGCAAATACCAACGAGGCAACCCAGAGGAGTGATGTTACTTTGAAGATCTTGGATAACTCTACGTAGCGCTGAAGTTGAGCTTGAAGGTTTCCCCTGGTTAAGAAAAAAAAGATTTGCGTTTTGATGAAATTTTATGAATTATTATTATTAATACTTTAGAAGAAAGGAGATATAGGAAGACAGTTGATAATTAAAGTTTTATTCACAATGGTGAAAATAATAAATGGTTTGGAATTCCAGGCGGACATCAAAACCTATCCAGTATTTGAAAAGTGAGCAGAAATATCCAGTGAACCAATGTGTATTTCCATTCCGGCGACCCACATAGCGTGATTAGGTTTCTGTGCATTACGAAGGGATTACACCAATGGAAATGTAGCCTTAGGAAATCCGAATTAGAAAACCTTATATCCTGGATTTCCGCTAGTTTCGAAAAGATCCACGGCTAAATCCGGTTACATTTGCCATAACACGCGGATTACGTACCTACATATGTCTAGTTGTAGGTGGGTACGTGGTACAAAGATTTGTAGCGTTATTACGTCTCTTTAATATAAACTTCGTAATTAAATAGATGTCTAGTATAAAACTTAACCTGTTTTTGAACTAAATATAATTACAATAATACTTATAAATGTAATATAAATTAAATACGTATTTACTTATTTGTATTTAACAAATTAATTTGCATGAGAA
>DWNY01000275.1:0-17941 GCA_018250635.1 Telegonus apastus | reverse complement strand
TTCACCGTTAAAGCAAGTGATAATTAATTTCTAATACGCATATATCTTCGAAAAGTCAGAGGTGCGTGCCTGGGATTTGAACCTCGGACCCCCCAATTGAGAGACCGAGTTTCAAACATTAGGCTATCACTGCTATTAGTACTAAAGTACTATAAGATAATTGAAACATAAAACGAGTTTTTTTCTAAGTTAAAGATTAAAGCTGCTGACGCGCTGAAAGAATAGTAATACTGTCTAACGTATCTTTAAAAACGACAGCGCTTGATTTGCTATAAAGGGGATGTCATCCGCATAGTCTATGAATGTCACTGTGCGGCCGGCGCCGCAGTCGAACGGGACACAACAGTAGTTGGCAGTGTCTTCTATTGTACTTTAGTACATGTATCTCCATGGATCTATGTGGGTATATGTGACGGATAAAATCATTTTACTAGGTTTCTAACACCGCATAGGTTTTTGTGAGTGATTTCATTTTAATCTCTGAGGGAGCTTCATCTGTGGCCGATGTCAAGTTGGACTCCACTTTTATCTGAGGTTGATCGCAGAGTCCGTCACTGATCATTTCCTTTTTGTATTTTAATTGATACTCTCTTTTATTTAAAAATGTTTCCGCGCTTGGAACAGTTCATTTAAAGAGATGCCTAAAAGACAATTTCAAATATTTGTAATACCTAAATCTTGGTGATTTAATATAAATTTACATGAAACCCTAACAATAGAAACATCCATATTTCTTAACAATATGTTCGTTGGAAGTATGTCGAGAACACTCGTTTCATTTTATTCGGTTCAATTCGTGTCAAGTATGTTTTGTTCAGTAGATAATCAGTTGAAACAGGTATCTAAGTAGGAAAAGCCTATTGAAAAAGAAGCCCTTACTTAGATATTACAAGTTAACAAATTCCCATAAATATAAACATGAAAGAGTGTTTTGCTGAAAAGTGGTGAGTACACCCATGGAAATGGTCAACCAAATAAAATTGCCAGCTTAGTCTGTTATTAAAGAATCCATCATATGATTACTACCATTCTTCAAACAAAAGCAGGACCAAAAACTAATGAGAGTGACGAAACAATTTCAAGGTGATAGAACCGAAGGGGTGGCAATACCGCCATACATATATCTAGCGGGAATTATTCTAGCATTTTGTAGAGTGGATGCCGACTGATTCACCTTTATATGTAGACCACTTTAGTCCTGAAAAGTTACAACGCATCTGTAGTCGTTTATAGGTGAAAGCCCAGTATTGTATGCAGTTGGTCACCGATGTCCAAGGACGGCAATGACCACTTACCACCAAGTGGAAGACACGTTTGTAGTCGATCTTATAAAAAAGAGGACAGAAATAGACGGTCTAAGTCTTCAGTGAGCAAAAAACGCGCGTCTAGCATATTCTGTGGGGTAAAATATGAGAAGACTATTTCAGTCCTTAAATGTGGCAACGCATTTGTGATAGTTGTCTGATGTCTTGCATGTTCGTTTGCTTTTCTTACGAAAAAAGGGCGAAATAGGCGGTAGGATACAGTGAACCAAAAGTTTTTCTATGCTATGTCGTCGTAAATTCATGTTGTTCCACTGTTGGGCACGGGTCTCCTCTCGAGGGAGGGGTCTCTGAGAGGGGCCATAGGCCCCTGTAGGCCATAGTCTACCGTACCAAATGCGAATTGGTAGACTTCACACACCTTTGAGAATTTTTTTAATGAACTCTCAGGTGTGTAGGTTTCCTCACGATGTTTCCTTTCACCGAGTGAAGTTAAAGCAAGTGATAGTTTTAATACGCTCAAAACTTCGAAAGGTCACAGATTTGACCCTTGGATCCACTGATCGAGAGGTCTAGTTTTAACCATTAGGCTATCACGCAAATAAGTCAATAGATGGAAGATCTTCTTATCTAGCGTCCAGCATATTTAATTCTTGCGTAGTAACAGCCTTGCAAAGAGAACGGCAATGACATTGGCTCGAATTCAACGCGGAAAGCGGAAGGCAGTCGATCTTGCTCTCTTAACATTCAAGCACTGACTTTTGAGTCTGCGTAGGTTGCGTGGCAAGGTTGCTATGGTGTCCGAATTCCATGCTAAATGGCGTATTGTGGTTTTTTTGTGAAATATCTTTTAAATTATTCAAAAGTGTCTAATATTACTTCTATATAACCGAAAGTTCTCTAAATTGACTTGTTCACTTAAACAGTTTTTTTTTTAAATTTTGGTACGCAAATGATAGCCGCTATTTTTGTCTCGTGATGTCATGACGTTGGTAAATAGCAATATCGCATAGTGACAGCACCCTAAAAACTTTTGTTTACTATTAATGTGATGTCATATTGACATCAAAATGGCAAATAGTATTTTAGACATTTGAAGTTGAAAATAGTGAATTGTTATGAAATCTTGAAAGTCTCGAAAATCACACCCTTCAGGCCAGTACAGCAGCCCTGAACACTTCTATTATTAGGCAGAAATATGTGTGACAGTGGTGCCCGTGGAGTCGATGTACAACGGGTCCTATCTATCATCTTTAAATTTCCTAAATATTATCTGTACTTTAGGATAACATTACTTCAAGGCAACGTTGCTAAAGGCATTCGTTGCCACTAAAATCCGAATATTCCTTTTATTCGGACACTTGCCTCAGTATTTCGTCTCGTAAAGTCGAAATAATAACTTCGGATCGACGCCCGTTTATGACTGTAAAAATCGTATTTCTAATAATAAAATGTCTCAATTTAGGTGCCCAATGTTTTATCGCGGGTATAAAGGGGTATTAAACATTTTTATGCTTTGTTCGTGCATCATTCTGAGATGGGGTCGTTTGATTATGCGACATACGTTGGTTTCGGCTATTTCGTTGCTTACTGTCTCTTGTTAGAGATATTACTAGCGTAGATATAAATGGTATTTTTATTTTATTAACAGAGACAAATTAGTGATCCTATGAAAGTTGCGTTTTGATGTATCGAACTCTAAAAGGTACTTATAAGTCTGCGCTGAGTATATAAAAATAAGGGAATGTGTAGTGAATAGGTAAGTAATCTGTATTACATATGTCGCATGCCACATAGTTTAACATAAGTCTTAAAAATCGGCTCAGCTATTGTAAAGGTTAGTCTATTCAGTCAGATTTTTTTTGGCACATTTTTTAAAACCTAAAGCCGTAATTATATTTAATTTTAATTGTCACTAATTCCATTGTGGGTGTACTGGACACAAAAACGCAATCCCTGTTCTTTTTTTAATCGCAATGATCTAGCAAAACCGATTCGATACCCAACCCACGCGAAAAGAAACAAAAAAAATCAACAATCATTAGTTGTTTACTAACCGAGATTCGAAGCCAAGGCACTGCTGTCCTATTTACCCCGAATGTCGTTTAAACAGAACCGCAACATCGCATCCACATGGTCGTTTGAGGTTATAATAACTCACGTTATCAACCGGAGGTGAGGCGGACGCACGTCTCATCGCCGACTCGTTAACAGACACTATCTAGTAATCTTATAAGTTTCGTTTTGACGTATTAACTGAGGAGGTACTCATTAAAATTAGTAGGTATCTGACCAACTGCAATTAATAGATAATCTGTAGTATGTCGCATGTCACATACTTTACCTTAAAAGTTCTACATAGTAGACAAATTCTAATCTGTTCTAGTCTAAAACTGTCCATTCAGCCAGATTTTTTTTTAATTATAAGGCCGTAATTATTGGCCCTGATTCTATTCACGATGCGCTGAATACACAAACGCAAATTCTGTTATTGTTTACCAACCGGGAATCGAACCCAAGGCACTGCGTGTCCTAGTTACTACGCATGAGGTATAATAACTCACGTTATCTAACCGGAGGTGAGGCGGACGCACGTCTCGACGCCGACTGGTTTTTTATTATATAATTATTTTTTGTCCAAGTTCGTACCTATGGTGGTGTGCCCCTGGCTACGTTAAACTGTCTTTTTAATGCTTAATGTAATATTTCTATTTTTGCACTAATTTATTTATTTTATTTCGTTTTTATATTAACATTAGTTACTTTCGACAGAATTTTTAACCGACTTCCCAAAGGAAAAAGGTTATCTATTCGTCACGTATATTTTTAAAATTTGTAGTAAGTACATATTAATGTAGGTAGAGGATTCTTTTGTACACTCAAACTCACATTTTATTTCTAATTTAGAACACTCCGCGTCACAAACGAGTGAGTTGTCAATTAGTAATTATCATATAGTTTCTTACAAATAAAGGTGTTAGCACCGACTAAGTAACTCTTCCGTGTGCTTACTAAAATGACAAAATGAAAAAATATAGGTACATATGTGAAAAAAAAAATATAATACATTTGGCGCTATGTTAAGTTTCATTTTACTTCTTACAAGCGAATTCACGGACATGACCTAGTGTAGCAATAAATAAGATTCCAATAAATATAATACCAAGGTTCCGTACACCGGATTTTCCTACACACACCTTCCGGTCAGGAAAAATAATGTTTATTAACATGTTTCCATGGAATATAAATCTATTTTGTGGATTCCAGGATTTCCCTGCAATAATATTTGGTTCCGGCTATCCGATTATAGTTATGGCGGTTGTGTATCAACAATGTTTGGTTAGGCAAGGTTAAGTGACCATCGAATCGATGAATTTTAATAGTAAGGTTATAAATATAAATATGGCGTTAAACGTTACGTGGAATCCACTTTTTAATCGACTTCGAAAAGGAGGAATTTCTCAATTCGGCTGTACCTATATACTTTTTATGTCATGGAAGCAAACAATTATGCAGTCTATCTGAAGAATGACTAATGATATGTGTTAATATTGATAAGCCAATAATAAATTACCATTGGTGCTCATAGACACCTGTGATGAACTCCAGATGAGATAAGAATCCGACCTAAGGTTGATCGCAGACGTGGTGCTAGCTCTGAGGACTAATACGGATATATCGTCCTTACCACGCCCTTGAGACTAGATCGAAGCAGCGCTGAACACTGCTGTTATTAGGCAGAAATAGGTAGATACAGGAGTAAAACCGCAACAGATCGGACAACTTTTAAAACATGTAAATTAAATAATATGTAGGTATAATTGCATACCTAGAAAACAACAGTTTAGAAATAAATTGAAATGTGAAATTATGTGGTTATGTGTACTCTTTACTGGACGATTTTTTGTGTCATAATAAATTTCAGCTACTTTTAATTCTCGTCGAAAGAAGAGTTCTTTTCTTTTCTATTTTATTATGGAAGCAAACGAGGATGCAGTCCACATGATGGTAAGTGGCCACTGCCGCCCATGGACATCTGTAATCAAGCCCAGGTCACAGTCCTACCTGAGGCCAACCACAGATACATTGCTACCTCTGAGGACTAAGTTGAAACGCCTTGAATAAGTATGTCTCCCTTACCACACCCTTCAAAGCAGAGCACAGTAGCGCTTTATACTGCTTTTATAAGGTAGAAATAGGTGCGGTGATGGTGCCGCCGGAGTCGAACCACTAAGGATTCTACAATTTTTAGTCTTAGTCTTATTAGTTTGAATATTTGCGTAAGTCAAGATTATCAAGAATTAGCAATGCGGAACAGTCGTCATATTTCGTGCTATCGACACGTAACGTGACTCCTCGTCACGATTGCGTTTTATTGACGAATGCACTCGTTACGTATGCGTTTCGTGAGCGGTTGATATGAACTGTTTGTAATTAAGTACGTTAATCAGCAATTAGTTATAGTCTAGTGGCATGGAAAATGAATCAGTCTGGAGGTCTAGGTTTGCGTTCTGTGATATAATTTCTCTAATTGTATTGTGTTTCATTTGTTTATTGGAAAAAATCGTAGCTTAAGATCTGTTTTAGACACACATTATTTTGTAACTGAGAACACATGCCGCACTAACCTAACCCCCCTCCCAAATTAGTGTTTACAATATGCGAATAAAATTTATATCACATTAAATTTGGTTGTACAGTATAGTATTTCAAGCGTGCATTATACTCCGTTCACACCCTTATGCGTTCCCGTACCCCTGCTCCCTCCCGCTTACACACACAGCAGATATAACATTACTGTTTTTATGACTAAGAAATTCAAAACGCCAGATATGTGCCGATGAAACGAATCTCATCCGACTACGCACCCCTTCACATCCATCACGCACTTGGTTTTTATATCATGTGAATCAGTTATTCTAATGAATCATTGGACATCACACAGCGCTGCACTTCCTGGTATCGTTGTATAGGTATATATGCTATAAGATTACTGTAATTTCTCGGAATGTATGAGCGAATCTTGTCTATTGATATAAACATTAAATAGATGATTCGCACATGTCACGCTATTTTTCTATTTTACGCGGAAGTTCAAAATAATTTTATTTTAAGATACAGTGTTTAAGTGTAATCATAAGATTTTACCCACAAAAAGTTTAATTAAAGTCGGCTCAGTCATTTTTGCGCGACGCTTAAGCAAACAACAAATAAACATATAGACAAAAATACAGAACAAGTAATCAAGTAAGCAAACGTACGAACAAAAAATGAGCGACCGAGTCAGCAAAATAGATTATTATAGTTTAAGATCATATATTTGCTTATTCCTTTTATATATCATTTCCATGAATAAAACCAGGCGTTAAAATAATGTAGACATAAGGGTAACATTGAACCACTTAGGCACTCGCTCTTAAAAGGGTTATTTAAAAGTATAATGAAATACTTAACAGATTAATTCACGGTTTCCAACGCCACAACGCATTTGGATCCGAATTCAAGGATATACCCTTAATGGCATTTCCTTGTAGGACACCTTGACAGATTTTGATTATACGATAATGGTAATTTGAAATAATTCGCATTAAAGTGCATATCAATTAAAGGGTTGAGTAGGGTCAGCACAAATATTATAATTTTAAAGGAACTGCGGAGGTAATTAAATAAAAATAATAATACTTTAATAAAATTAGTCTCGATGTTCTTTTCAAATCGTTTATTTATAGATAGGTATATAGATTTATACTAATAAACGATTGAGCTTTTTTGGTGGCACTCTTCACGTGATATACACAATACAACAGTTAACACACTAACAAATAGTTATGAAATGCAAGTAGACCAGCACGTCTAATTCAATGCATAAAAAAGGACGAATATATTAACTGTCTGCGGGACATACTTATTTACAGAGATACAAACGTAGAAACGACCAATCCTGACCGTTCAAATGTGACAATTAACATGTTTTCTATGTATATGCCATTTTTCAACCTTGTGTAACGTATTTACGTTTCTAGTAGTTTAATATCAATAGACAGAGTTGTAAATGCCACAATTTTCTATTTAATTTGACTTATCTGAACTTTGTACCCAGTCACAAAGTGTAACAACTCTTAATATATACGTATCTGTCTATCGAAACTGCTCTATAAACCCGAAGGCAGCCGATCATCGCCGATCGCAGCCGACAACCATTTTTAAAGCTAAGTGTACATTATTTAATAATATTACACAGGTAAGTACTACAACTACTTACTAGTATGAACAGTGGATTTCACAGTCCTTTATTGAATACTTACTTAATTGGTACTTAAATTTATTTGAAATCTATACCCGTCTTCTTTCAAAACAGAACCACCAGTCTTCCTGAAGTTTCCACTATTGGTTCAGAAGTGAACGGCCGTAATACCTATTATCTACCTCTGCAAAACAGGAAGAGTTTTACCACCCCGAACATAGGTTTACTTAGCAAATTTACATAAAACTTCTCCGAAGCTCAAGCGCTTAAGAAATGCAGGTAAACCTCCTTTCTTATGCAATTTACTTGCTCCATATTAAGTAAGGTTACTCCCAAGTCAGTTCGGTAACTTCCCTCCGTCTCGTTGTAATATTAAAAACGTTTTTCCTTAATAAGTTCTTATAACTTATCCTTAACTAAACAAAGACAAGATTTAAATATTTTAAGATGTAACGGTTACTCACGATATTAGTCTAAAATCATAAAAAGACAAGATTTTTTATCGATCAAGAATTTTGTGTGGTATTAAAGACATATCTACTTATCCGAGGCGTTCAAATTTAGTCTGTGGCCGACCTCATAGGACTCTAATCTTATCGCATATTGACTACAAGTGTCCATGGCAGTGGTTACTTACCATCCAGTGGACTACATGATCGTTTTTTATTTCTTACTATAAAAAATCTCATATTGCTGAAAGTTACCCGTTACCTGAAATTAAAAGATGACAGACTTGACATAGAAGTAACCTTACAGTACCGATTAGCAGGATACCAGTTCTTTCAAGTTGAAAGTACAAAAGCATATCTTGGTATTGAACAATATTCAGGACTGTATAAACAAATGTGTTTCCATTTGTGTTTCCGTGTGAGTCCACATCACGGAATTTTGGGCTATGCGAGCAAAAAGTCAAACCAAAGGAGACCGCCAAAATCCCATACATCTTTGGACCTGTTGCATTAATATAAGCTACAGCAATGATTCTTGTGTTAAACTGTCAATGAATACATACATTTTTACAAATTATTATTTTAATTGTGATTAAACAATTGCTGATCTTTTATATAATTACTTTTCGTACTTAAAAATTAACGTCATTCAAGTTTTTAAGTTCATTTAGAAAGAAATTTCAAAATAGTTATTATGATATGTAATCAGGAAAAATCAAGTATTTTTTGCTGTATATGATCTCTGCAACGAACATTACCAATTGAGCCCACCTGTCAGTGTCCTCTATCCAAAACATCACAAATCGACTTAGTGTTCCATTTATCCAAATAATACAAGGCAATATCTCCGTAACCACTTACGACCACGAACCACAGGCACAATGACTCACCTAGGGATGCCAGGTAACCACATAAAAACCAGGTAAAGGAGAGAGATGGAATATCTTGCTGTCTAGCTTGCGAGCGCGGCGGGATCTGTTTCCACGGTCAAGGTTCTACAATATTAAAGACGTGTTCCTGATATTCTATTATGAAATTGTATTGAATTTGAGTACGTGGTCGGTAGTCAAATGTGCGTGTGAAATTTTCTCTGGTGGCGTTTTTCTATATTTACACACATTTTTTCAACTTTATTTGTCACCCACAAGGAAAAGATGACGTCCTACGTAAAAGAAGCACCAGTTGTACCAAACCAACCAGATATTGAAACCAGGAATTACGTTTTTTTTTTTTATTTTGTGTATTTTTCGCCATGTGTACGTGCTGACTTTGTGTGGCCTTTTGGCGACTTAGTATGCCTTAGGGAGACTGAATGTGGCGATACATATAGAAAATGTCTTAGTTTCAAATAAATAACGGATCCGAGATTATGAGATTTTGTGAGACAGTGGAAACATACTTTAGGGCTGCGGTGGGCTCGTCCTATGAATATCTTATCAACATTTTTTCGATGCTCTCTCAAATTACTTATAACACCTGCCGTGGCCCAACACACGATTATGAATTACACGTTCAAAATGGTGGAACAATGATTTTATTATACAGAAAAAAGCTATTATTTGCCGGAATTTTCTATTACACCGATTTGATTTGGTTTTCAGTTTTGGCTAATGATTTTAATGCAAATAGTTCCATATCGTATTACAAGAAAATATGTTCCCATACTTACTTTTTTATCCGAATGCCAAGTATATGTTTTTCGCTTTGATTATATATATACTTTATAGATATATCGTCACATCACATTGTCAGTGACAAGTGAAAAACGTCCAAGATTATATTAAGCATGTGTGCGTGACTCACGCACACTAGCTCAAAAAGGGCGTCGCATGATTGGTCGAATGCTCCTATTATGATGAGACAATAAAGTTGCCTGTTATAAACTAAAGATTTAGAGGCTAACAGTTAGTGATATTTTTTGGACGTAGATCTAAACAGCATATAATCAAAGGTTTTTAGTTTTTGTTTTTCTGTTTGTTCGTGCGTATCTTGTATGTAGGTTTATTCTTAGTATAAGCCAGTATGATTTTAGTAGCTTAACTACCTGATAGTTAATCATAGTAGCTATTAGCTTAGTCTTTTTGTTGTTATAAAAAAACTAAAATGTAGTTTCGTTGGGTGTGATTGCCTACTCCTTTTCATGAGGAAACCAACTTAGTCCTCGGTAATATTGCATTTGTGATTGACCTAAGGTAGGACAGTGATCTTATCTGGGGTTGATTACAGATGTCCATCAGGTGGGCTACATGCTCATTTGTTACTTCTATAACATAGAAAGATGTGTTTTACCCCAGAACAGATCACAGAAGCGCTTAACACTATTGTTATTAGGCAGAAGTGTGACGGTGATGCCGCCGTAGTCAAACCACAAAGGATTTTACCACCTTCAGACGTATTTCAATCTTAAAAAGAGAATTTTTAAACGTCCTCAAATGTTATAGTAAGGATCTGTACATACTTGGCGTAATTTTTTTCACGCTGGCAACATTAAGGCTAGATACGACAAAACAAACAGATCTTCATAACCGCCTTTGTTTCCTCACGGGGTCAACGACTCACCTGTGCCCGACGCCCCATATAGGGTTGCCAACGGTTTTTTAAATTAAGATATTTTTTCAATTATATAAAAAAGTAGATAGGTATCTACAAAAATAAAGTATTCTATGAGAAATTGTCCTTAGTCAGTGCTTAGTAGCGTCGTATATCTTTTCGGTCTATTTTTGGTTTGGAAGTTTCACCATCACGCTTAGCTCGTTATAGAGCTTGAAAGAAGATATGGAAAATCCTTCTTCGACGCCCGGTTCTGCTGCTGTACAGGTAGTTTGGATTGGTTGACAACCCTAGGGTGTTAGTGTTGAGCTATATCCCTGTATCCACCTCCGAGGCCTCTGTTATGCCGCTTGAAGAAAAGGATGATAGTTCCTCCTTCCGCGCTGCTACGGATAGGTAATTTGGACAGGTTGACAGCCCTAGTGTTTTAGTGTTGAAATACACCCCTGTATCCTTCTCCGAGACCTATGTCATGGGCGCTTGAAAGAAGGGATGTTAGTTCTTCTACGCTTCTCCGTATAGGTAATTTGGAGTTGACAACCCTAGTGTGTTAGTGTTACTTGGTACAAGTAATGTTATTGTCATTGACGCACCGAGTGTATTGACCGCTTTTAGTGCGATTCGCTTTAGATAACACTCGTGTTGCGAATACAGATTCGCGATGCTAATTGGAGTTCACGAATTGAATTTGTCATCTGTGTCATACGTGTCAACTGCTTATATGTAGGTATTTGCGTCTCACTCGCACGTTACGGAACGAAGGAGGAAAATAGTTTTTTCTTTTACATCGAGTTGATTAGTGGATCGTATTCATAGAGTTTTTACACTAGAGTTGGGGAGCCAGTCTAAAATGTATCCATTGAAAAGAAAGAGAAAACAAATGAGGGTACCTATCTCTATATCTATATTAGACAAAGATAAGTATAGGTTTCTCATCTTCCCTGTTTTTTTGTTGGACACTTGCACTCACAGGACTGCTTATGGCTCCCCTACTCTATATATATGTAAATACAAGCTGAACCCCGCGTCTCGTCAACATCGGTCTAGCTGTTTAGAAGATTACTTCAGCGAAACAGACAGACAGACATTTTTTTTTAAATTGTACTCTGTTATAGGTATCGTGTATACATTCATACGCATTTAGTAAAAAGTCGTTATTTAGATATTACAAACAGACACTTCAATTTTATTTATTTGTATAGATTAACTCTACCTCCAACACTATCCTGTTGTAATTACAGACTTCATAGTTACAGTGATGCAATTTTGCATTTGTCACTACCACCACCAACAAAACAGTCGTACAGCACCCACACCCAGAGCTTAATTGATTCAGAAGTCAAACCGGGTATCGAACCCGGGTTTTGTCAGATCAGCGTATAGCTCCATATTGACCCAACAAACAGCGAATTAGTGCAAAAGTGAGTGAGAAATGTGAGAAAAACTTGTAAATTATCTTATTAACTCAGTAACAAACAAGTATCGCTAACAATTTACGAGAACGGAATGACAATGAAGAGACGTTGGAAATAAAATATGACTTTTAAATTAACCAAGAGGCTGGTAACGCTGGCAAGTTCATTTATTAGGGACGCACCTCATTTATCGGTTCTCGGACATCTGTCATCAACCCCAGATAAGATCACAGTCCTCTCTGAGGTCAGCCTCAGATGCGCCCACCTTTGAGGATCAAGTTGGAACGCCTCGATTAAGTATGGTACCACACACTCCAAACCAAAACATAGCAGCGCTTAACATTGCTGTAATGGGCAGAAATAGGTTTGGCGGTGGTGCCGCTGGAGTCGCATCACAAAAGGTTCTACTTCAGAATATTTGTTGTAATCACTTCGACAAATGCTATTTATTTTGGTAGATAATTTAATGAAAGGTACTTTAAAAGTTCTCATCCGATTTTATTTAAACCATGAGCATACGATTTCATATTTATTGTTCATGCATAAATTTACTATGTGTCCTTTTAAGTTTTTGTTCATGCATGCACACTGCTACGGTATTGCAATATAATATCTACCTAATACCGGAAATTTATAAGTAGCGTTAACATTGCTATTATAATGCATAGATAGGTACAGCTGTGATGCCCTCACAGAACCATAAAGGGTTTAACTCTTCGAACTTGCGATCATCTTACCTTATCCGATCGCGTTGATAAATGTGTGGATTCCCTTGAGGTAATATAAAATGTGGGTGTTTTGACCTCTTGTGGGTGCACGGATAACTTATACCGCATCGATATGCGAGGCATTTGCCTCAGAATAAAATAAAACCGCTTAAAATTTGTTTTGCGATACATAGGTATTTAAGGTGAATGACCCGGAAACTAAATCGTCTCGCTTAGGTTAATTGCGACGCTGATCTTAGTAATACTGGTGACTTATTAAAATTATATCGCTTTATTGCCAAGTAATGTATAAGTGTTGACGTCTTGGTCTGTACTTAATTTTTTTATATATAATAATAGCGAACGTAGTGTCATTGCCGCCCACGAATATAATTTTCATATAGAATAGGGGCAGAACCGTAAAATACCTCGTAAAGCGTAAAAACAGTATCAAATTTTGTCCTAGCCCAAGATATCACTGTAAAGTAAAAAATAACATAGTACAATGTATTTGAAGTCTTTTTACCAATACGCTTGAATGCTCTTTAAAATAATATTCTCGGATTACGATTACGGTAAAGGTATATTGGAGTCGTGTAACAACTGTTGTGACGCTAAACAACATACTTTGCTTACTAAAACTAGTTTTTACGGCCAACATTTTTAGGGAATTTACTACTAAACCAACTTTTACGCTTTAAATATGTCTAATACAATACATCCAATAAGCTCTTACATAACACTTCAGTAATTCAATTCGGGAAATACTTTTTCCAAGCAAATACGGAACACCATTCCATTGAAAACTCTAATTATATTCTGAGGCGTCAATGCAGAAATGATTATGTGGGACATTATCGGAGTGAATGAGGGAAAAATTAATTTCCCGATACCTATCAGATTCCATGAAACGACGTGTCGAATGAGGTTTCCGTCGTGTGGGTATTACTCTGGAATCCGTGTGTGTTATACGAGTAAATATATGTTCGAAGTGTAAAATTTTCGGTGTACATCTATTTGTGTGTGTGTGTGGGTATTGTAGATTGTTAAATGTGTAGGTGTCTCTGTTATTCTATCTGTTTTACCATCTTGTAATTGCACATCATTGCCACGAATTTTTATTTTTCATAATTTTTTAAATTTTTGTGTTATATTTTTTTAATTTTAATCTTTACGGGAACTCTTGAGCTCATTTGTATTAAATTCCGTTTAATAATTCGACCCGTTTATTTGTCTATTTGTGTTGCATTTAAAGATTAGTATCTTTCGGTTCGTAAGAATATATTTAGTGGACAATTTTACAGAATTGTTCCCACGTGTCCAATATTTCAACTAAGAATCGCAATAATTATCCGACTGCGTCAGAAGTAGGGTAATGTTTTTCGAGCATGTGTATCTATGTCCATTTCTTTGTCACGCCTCACAGCCCAAGCAGTTTGACGGGTTTTAACATATAAGGAGTCATTAGAATCGTCTCAGTTGTCATAGTAATATAGGCTATGTAATTATAATATATTTCATGCGATCGGAGAAAAAAGAGGGGATAGAACGGAATATTTTTGTATCATAACGTTATGGGTATCAAATTGGTGTGTATCAAATTGAATTCATTTGAGCAGGCTGGTTTTTTGTTTTTAAAATATTTCAAGTTAGATTTCTTTCTAGATTAAAGTTGTATCACTTGTTTAACAAAACACGAACTTAACATGAGTACGTAACGCAAGCAGATTATTGTATCTAGAAAGAGCAATATTCACTTTTATAGCGCCGTAAAATTTTCTTTCACATTTTCTCAGATTTTCTTTCTCAAACAGGTCTATCTTATATTAATCTCGTTTAAGCGAAGGAACCTGCACGTACCTTAGTAATTCAAATTTATCATTATAAGGCTACTTCGAGTTTCTTGATGCGATATCAAAGGTTGCTTGTTTATGCATACGTTTTCTTTTTATAGTTTTGGATGTGAAGGGTTTATAAAGGTTGTTCATGGGCGGCAGTGGCCACGTCAGATGGACTGAATATTCATTTTCTTCATTAATACATTATTGGATATAGATAGATACTAGATAATTGGAAATTTATTTTCTAAGGATACTCACAGTTCGTCGTGACGTAATGGTCACTTCACAAATTGCCCCTATGCTATATAAGTACAATTCAATTAAATCATGACCTGGAATCTGCATAAGTACACAAACTTTTGCGTGCACTAAACGACATTGCCAGACAACTGCTAATATAATTGAAAGATTGTCTGGCGAGTTGAGGAAGGTTTAATTTATAGGAATAAGCGTTTTTATTTACGTTTTCTACCATTATTCACAATGCTTTTAAAATGAAAAGGGTGTGCATAGTTCTATGCAAGCCAAATGCGGGTTGGTAAATTTTACTCATCTTGGAATCCTTTGTTACCTGACTGTCTAGGAAGGACTATTTATAGCAAAGGTGTGTAACGATTTAAGATTAGGTAGTATAATTCATTTCAAATTAACTGTTACTCATTAGCAAGCAAAGATTTGTACCTTGAATTCGTAGTATCAGAAGCCAGAACTAACATTTCTAACTGTTAGTCTCGGAACTTTCTTAAGGGGAAGGCCTGGAACTTGATAACGGGGTAAGTATACTCCATTAAGCATATTAAAGTAGTGTAGTATAATAATACCACGTTGCTTCAATAGGGGTTTGTAGAGAACCTACGACCAAAAAGTCGGGGATTTCAAATACTACCCATAAGACTCCATAAAGCCTTTTTAATGATTAGAACTGATATCTTCACCCAACGGTCACCCATCCAGCTCGCGTATGATATTGCTTAACCTGGCACATTGCACAAGCGGCGGGGCGCTGCGCTTCACATAGCAACAACGTGAATTACAAGTAGCAATATCATATTCCACACATGTATGTAACGTTCATATCAGCTTTGCTATTTGTAAGATCGTTTTATAATCTCGTAAGCTGAATCCGTCGTAACGTATCATATTCGGAAGTGGACAATGCTGGTAGCGTCTCACGAGTGTGATAGAAGTTTGAACGTGCTGTGTTCTGGTTTATGGAGTAAGAGACACAAACAAGGCTTTCCAAATTAGTCCTCGGGCCCTTGTGAGACCTTACATCTATATATTAATACGTGAAGCGGAAAATTTATTGGAACCTTTTCTCGAATACTACGAGCAGAGAGGAGTATGATTAGACTAAAAGATAGATAAAAAAGATTATGAAGAGAGTGAGTGACAATATTTATGTAAAATGACTGTTAAAAATACACTAAAATTGTCTAATAAATTATGCATTGTTATTTCCTTTAAATGCGGCTTAGCAAATTAAAACTTATTTTCCTTGTAAATAATGTTTCTTAATGCACAAATATAAAATACATAAAATGTAAATGTAGATAAAATATTAGCTTTTTATTTTTTATTATGGTCGAATTTCGACTATTGTGGCGCGTCCGCCAGTGTGTTTTACATTGTTCACAAGTGGGTCGAGCAGAAATTCGATATTTGCTTTTACTTTTGTATGTCCTGTGATATGTAAAATGAAAAGTGAGATTATTTGGACTTATCGAGATCTTAGTCGGAGTGACCGTATTCATTTGAGATACTACTATAAAATAATCAACTCGAAATAAAAAAAATGTTCTCACAAAGGTAGCATCTATCGCCGACCTCAGATAGAAATCGTATCTGGGGTTGATTAATAGTGTCCATTAGGTGGAAAGCATACTCTTTTGCTTCTTCTATAATATCTTAAAAATGATTAAGGAGGTGACATTACTGATGTGAGTTCACAAATCGAAGAACTTATTTAGAGAACTCTATTGCCAATAACATTCTCCACATTTTTTTCTTTTATCACTAAATGAATTTATACGTGTGTCTTGTCGGATAGTACTTTAGTTTACCTAACATTTAATTGTTGGGCCCCAAATGTAAAAGGCCGTACGTCATACCTACTACTAAATTACACATATAAATTATATGCGTTAGGCACTCGAAAATTTGAATAGAGTGACCATGAATTTACATTTAAATTCAGATGAACCCGACAACTGGATCCGATTTTCTTTCATAGGTGCTAACGAGCTCGGGGTCTGAGGGCCTGTCAACCCTTGGGCCCAAGAGATCCCCAATCACACTTTCCCATGAGTCTGTTTTGATTTGGTATAAAAGTGTCAACCCCAGAAACGCTTACGTGATGCGTCTATTTGAGTGTCGTTTTTGTAGAAATATTGCTTCCGGTTTTTTTGGTATTTTGTGGCTACAGTAATGAGAACGGACTACACTATTGATTCTTACTTCTACATTTCTTTTATTTAAAAAAATATGTTAGGATTGCATTAAAATGGCTTTTAAGTAACATGGGGTTTTGAATTACTGGAGATGCCTATCTTGTTATGACATTATGCAGATTTTTTTGGTAAAATAAAACATTGACTACATTGATCTAATGTGACGAATAATAATTTTTACCCGACTACGACAGTAGGACGGTAATTTTTTCGTATATTTTTCCATTTCTATCTTCTTCCTACGGCTTGATTTTAACATATGAGGTTTCGTTAGAACCTTCTCATTTGTCACAGTAACATGGGCTATACATTGTTAAGTATGATGCCTGCGAAGGAAGAAAAAGGGAGGATGGAATGAAATATATTTGTATTATAACAATATGGCTATCAAATGAGTAAGGGTATCAAAGTCAATTCATTTTAAGTCGGGTTTTTTATTTTTTAAATAATTCTCTAGAGAGATTAAATAACAAAAAAAAACGAAAAGTACATAAATATTTATCTATCGTCAACAAGAACCCAGAAGTTGATTGCAAATTATAATTCAATGTTCCCCGAGAACAGAACACGGTACGAGCAGACACATCACACGACAAAGCATACTCCACTCGACCTATCACACCCAAGTCCCGACACCTATGAACATAATCCCGGACGTCACAGCCAGTCCTATATCACTCGGGATGGGTTGTGATTTAAATCTCTATTCCGGGAATTTACAGTCGTGTCCCTGGCAGGTAAGGGACATGGTATAAGCTTCCGGCGTAATGTTTGAGTATTTCGAGTATTCTCGCGTAAAGTTTAACTGTGATTAGCGTTTGATAAATCATTGTTTAAGGTTGTATCGGATATTTAAAAATGGCGTCTCGTAACTTTAAAGTGATATCAAATCAATGTTATACTTAATTATGAATTAATGATAAATGAAATTATTACTAAAAATAATTTTGTATGCATTTATTACACTTTAAATATTACTAAGCATGTTACTTTATATTAAATTAGAAAAATAAAACTATACAC
>DWNY01000274.1:0-17948 GCA_018250635.1 Telegonus apastus | reverse complement strand
CCTAAAATTTAAAAAAATATATACAAAAATCAAAGACATATGATGAACCAAAATATGACTACCTTCTAAAGTCTATTGCAACAAACATACCTAATCATAATACATAATAATTGTTTTCCTTACAATAAACTAGTATGAGTAGTATATAATGCAAACAAATAAACCATTTGTTAACCTCACAATGAACCATAAATATCAGCCTTAAGGATTTTGTATTATTGATGTACCAATACCATGATGTATATCAATAATACTACATGCTTACGGTTTATATCATACAAGTATTTACATTAGCAATCACAAAGTAATTTGATGGACATAATATATCCTATAAATCTTTGTTCTATTTCAATTTGTAACATTTTCAGTATATTTCTCTATTTTAAGTTTTACTACTTTAGGGCTATGACTGTAGTTAGAAGACTGGGTGTCTCGTTTCAAATTATTTTTCTTTATAATGTTATAACTGCATAGTTTTACAATAACATTTTGCGTAATGTTATGGGTTATCTCTGCAGAGTGGCAAGTAACCAGCACCAGATACAATTCGCACCAGCAGTTTGGCATTATGTGACTTGTGAATCTCATTTGAATAGTCTCCATTCATTGAATGCCAATTGAAATTATTTGAATTATTCTTCACTTAAATAAAATTGAATAACATTGACAATATGCATTTCTTAATATGTTAACTAGGTACCTACTTGTAGTTAATGTATTTATTTTGATGGGAATTGTATGTAAAATGTTTAATTGCAAAACTTTATATACATTGAGTTCTCAATCATTGAAGCTCTAAAGCTTGGATGAAGTAAATAAATGCAGGGGATCACTAACAAATTGTTAATTAAAATAATTTTACTTCTTTCATGAGCAGGTTAAACTAAAATCTTAAGTAACTAATAGGACTGGCTACTATTAAGTTAAATACCAATCTCACAAAAACACTTTCACATATGAAGATCAAAAATTCTCATTAAAAATAAACGTATGCAAAATTATAGCATATCGGATACAACTTAATGCATGTTTTTATATAATTGGGTAAATTTATGTCTTTATAAAAATTAGGAATTCGACTATTTACGTACTTGGGTAAGTTATTCTTTTTTAAATGTTACATGGACATGTAACTGTAACTGAATGTCAAAAGATTATTCTTTTTTTTTACTAATCCTGAGTAAAAATAGGTATATTTAAGTTGTGAATCTTACAATTATCTATACATGGCTAGCTCATGCACTGAGGTCACTATTCACCGTCGATCGATCATGATTTTCTTGCACATATCTCACCATAAGTGATGATGTAACTTGTATTCCTATAGTGAAGTCCAGTGTATAGCTTCTCAAACTTAAATTGTATCAACCAACCAATTTTGTTCACCAATCATTTTGAGAATAAATTATTTTTGGCTTTCATAAAGTTTTTGACATAAAAACTTGTAGTTTTGTTGAATAATTTAATAGGCAAGGAATTAGGACAAAAAAATCAATGTAGTATGGATAGGTTCTTGATTTATGTTTAGAATATGAAAGAATTTAATCCCCCATTGCCCCTCAAACCGCCAGGCCGATCAATTTTTCCTGGGATCTTTGCCTTTACCTGTAAGCATTGAACATCCATAATCATTATAGCCCACTTTGAGAAGCACTGTTCTAGTAGTTGGTTAGTTACTAGTGTTTGTCATCATGTTGTCATGACTCACACAGGGAAAAGAAATTTTTCTGCACATAGTGGATTATCTCGCAGTATACTTTGGTATAATTAAATAGCTCAATATTTCTTACTTTTGCAGGGACAATGATAGTTATGTTATGACTAAATAAATTAGTACTTACTCAACCTACCTAGTTATTATTCTTTCCCATTTTTGTCTTAATTTTTTCTGTGTTATGTATTATGTGTATCATTTTTAAAGAATTGCATTACAATAACCTACTTCAAAAGATTAAAATCATAGTTTTAGACAAGCAGTGAATTTTGATTATGTACTAAATTTACGTTTTGATAGTAATCATGTTACAAAGCTGGTACGTTGAAGAGCTTACCATGAGAGTTATGTACGAGCAGTTCATAACATTTACCTTTACAAGTAAAGATTACAGTATATATATTTTCATAAAAAAATAACTTATGTCAATCCCTTTAAAGTTACAATAAATGTTTGAGTGTAATTCTCATGAAAATTAAATCATCCATTAACTACCGAGGCATATTAATTTATGTAATACTTAAATATGCATTATAACTGCTTAGGAACTGGCAGTGATTCTGACATTACACACAGAAACTTTTTATATATCTGCGAAGAAATGGTGCAAATAAACATATGAAGACCTAGGGGTCATGTAGTATTGTTACAGTATATAAATATCATGTGATCTTCTTACCTTTATTCTCTTCACTAACATATAATTTACTTAGGTCAAGTTAACTGTGTTGGTTTAGTTTTTTCTTGCAACTTGTACATTCGACATTTAGTTGGATTTTAAGTGCTTGATAAGGATGTGTTTAAAGCAAATCCAGCAATATGCGCAAATATGAGGCATAATCGAGTTTCCCCTTGATCTTGTAGGGCTCGAGTCAGTCTTTTAAATGTAGTTCCAGGTAAATTATTCATTGGGTTTCTTACAAGTTGGTTTGAATGATTACACTCTTATTAGTTGTTTTACTTAATAATTATCTGGTTCACCGTCATAACTGTACACTGGAATTAATTAATAAGGGTGCTTGGATAGTGTTTGCTTGTATAATGGATATATCCATTAATTTCTTAGAAATCTCTCTGATCAAGAATAATAGTGGGGAACAGAACCCCATCTCGGTTGCCAAGACGCCTCCGCATTCATGATCATGGCTTATCATGGATGCAGTGATGATGGCTACTGCTTTAAACTAATGGTCAACATAATCCATACAATTTAGTACCTAACTTGTTCTTTTGGATCATCTATAAATTACGACACGGGTTAAGGGGGAGGCAGGGGGTAGTGTCACATTGCAGGACAAGGGGTGGGAAGAAATCTCCTAATTGTCGTGACGTATCTAATAATTTCATATTTTCATATGTATAATAACAAAATACATGACATCACACTAGGAGGAGGGGGTCTCACAAATGTGACCCCCTCCCCCTAGTGTGACAAGAATTGAGAAATGGGTCCAAAAATCATGAAATTTGTGTAACGTAATTTATCCATGACCCCTTTATAGGAAATTTAATGATTTTTTTTTTAAATCTTACTGTGGTGTCATTAGAACATCTTATGCTTATAAAACTATCCACAGGTATCATTATTATACTACAGAACAAGTGCATATCACAGACATGCTATGCATGCGACATGCGTAGGTACTGCCATATCTTCGCAATCTCCGCTGTCATTGAATAGTAAATAATTTGTTGCAGGTTATTCTTATACACACCTGTATATTTATAGTTTTATAGCCACATCACAAAGATTTTAATTTGGTACTGAAATATCCAAGCCGTTACCTACTGTCCATTTACTGGACAGTAAGGCTGTGGTCTTCAAGTGTTGATAGACTTTATAAAACATTATGAACACCAAGGTAATGTAGATTGTATATCATTTATTTTCTTTATTGCGAAATATACTCTTAATCGCACTATACTTTAAGAAGCACTTGGTACGGTGGTACACCATCCTCATACCTTTTTGCCTTATGACTATTATGAAGTTATGAAGCTACTATCTACTATGTATTAAAATCAATTGACATAGTGGCTAAGAATTGGTTAGTTATGGTTTAGTGGAAGGGCGTATGGGAAACAATGTATTTTCTTAAAACTAAGCCCTTTTCTTTCGTTTGCTATGTAACTATAGGTATTTTACAGAATTTGAGTCGTATAAGTAACACTCAATAATATGCAGCTAGATTGATTTTTTTAAAGACGCCATTCTATTCCCTGCTAGGGATTTTGATTTATTAAAAATCTAATTACATACTTTAAATTTTTATCAAAATCGGCCTCGTGTCTTCTTTGAGCAGTTTTCGCTATATCTTATACATAGTTTCGGAAGTGGCCACCCAGGCACACTTGCTAAATTCACCCAATTACCGTAGTAGTTGGGTTTATGGGGAAGCTATATCGTAATATAGCTTCCCCATTTTCTGAGGCAGCCAAAATGCTTATCAGGTTATATTTAAGAGGAATCAGGTTATCAAGATATATCAATATGAGGTTATATTAAAAATTAAAACCATCGCCATACATATTTCTAACGTGAAGCAATTCTTGTTTGCGGTGTGGTTACCTAACATTAATATGAGACGATTGTATTAGTCCTGTGGAGTATTAACGAATCTGTAATTGACAGAGAACCCCTGAGCTACATAAAGGTTACAAATGTCCACGGGTGACAGTGACAACATACCATCAGATGGTCTGCATGCTCGTTTGCTACTTCACACTTGTAAAAATACAACACGAACGAATACGCGAGCAAAAGCTGTATAAAAGTTACAACAAGCAATTCAATAGCAAACTCAGTCACAGGTGTAAATTTACTGCATGTCCAATTTAGAATATTACCTGATACAGTTTAGTTTTCAAGATATGTCCGTTGCCTTCGTTCCAATATGTATTCTATTTACCATTTAATTAAGAAAATGTATTGTATCGTTAATATATCTGTTCCTTCCCAATATCGCTAACAATAGTTATAAATTAATCACTTACCAAGTTAATAATATTACAATAACACTTACCTATTTGTACTGGGGGCAATACAGCGGGCTGAAAACTAAGTCGGAACCCCTCGGATGTATGTCACATCACATCTCTACTATTACGCAGAAACCGGTGTGGCGGTGGTGCCGCCGGAGAAAACCATAAAAGTTTCAATAATCTTCAAACTTATGATATATGAATGTATGATAATATTTTGTAAACATTCACCACCCCTCGTCACTTCATTCCTTGACAAATATAATATGTTTTCCCTTACTAAAATCACCACATGACTGTTATTTCACTCAAACAGTTCATGGTTATCTAGTTAGCAACAGTATAAATACACCTATTATAATAGTTTATAAAAAAAATGTAAAAACAATGAAACGTGAAGACAAAAGAAAACCTTGACTTTACCATGAAATAATCTACATTTATTGAAACTCGACTGTTATATGAATTATTATAATACTTTAAACTGTATATCACAGCCCCTGTTAAGCTCAATATCCCATGTTTCAATATATAGGGGTTGTTGAACTGTACCTATAAGTTTTCCTGAACAATTTAGTCCAAATAAGAACACATTGAGAGGATTCTCCATAACATAAACAATGTTCTGCAGTGTCTGTTCTATACCATAGCACTGATAAATGCTAACTAAATATTAATATTTGAATTTGCGTGCTTATTAGATGTTAATTATCTATGCTTTAACTGGAAAAGAAAACATCGTAGAACATACTCTGAGAGTTTGCCGTGATATTGTCAAGTGAGATGTCTAATCCAAACTTTGCCCACTACGTTAGACGAAGAAGGTCGAAACGATAAAGTGGTTATTAATGGATTGGTAATTATGAGCAGACTTTGACCTACCCTGGAGAACATTGGCAGGAGTTTCATAGTTGGTGGAAAAAGTAACATATTCGACTGAGGAAGTAATATCGTGGAAGTCTGCCAGTATACATGCTATTTATACGGTGTGGTTTCAAAGACTATCCACTATCCCGCACTATCCCGGTCCCCGGGCATGGCGACATGTCTATAAGTGGCTTGAGCTGGAACCTCTGTACTATGTGGAGCTGGTTGCCGATGTCCATGGGCGACCAGCGTTTCCTTAAAAAATATGTGGCAACATTATTTTTATTTATTTGGAAGTAGCAGACGAACATGTAGTCCACCTGATGGTCAGTGGTCACTGTGTCCTATTGATATCTGTATTCAATCCCAGATAAGATTTAGAGTCCTAAGTAAGGTTGAGCACAGAAGCAATGCTACCCCTGAGCACTAAGTTGGAACTCCTCGATTAATTACGTCACCCTTATTTCCTTCCCTTGCCCCCTTAAGACCAGAACACAGCAGCGGTTACCAATACTGTTATTAGGCAGACAAAGGTGTGACGGTGGTGCCCCCGGAGTAACTACAGAGGGTTCTACCTTCAAGTGTCAACCACGACAGTCGTATAGCAAACACCCTTTAATGTACCATTTGCCAATTCATTTCCATAAAAAAAACTTAGTACTCAATCATTCAGTCGGTGACACTAGACATTGAACTTTGGCCCTCGACTCGCGACTATCTGCCAGCCGCGTCGTTGCCTAATCGACATGTTAATTTGAATTTTTTGCCTTTACATTATGCAACGTCTATGTAAAACTGGCGATTGTAAAGTAAAGCGTTTCGTCACGTACCAAAACCTTACAGTTTGAAATGTATTCATCGGCGAACCTTACTTGAATTTGGAAATCGGACGTGAAGTATACTTACGGGTAGATTAGCACTAAAGAAAACGTGGCAGAATCTGTCGCTGTTTGACTCTGGCACCATCGTCTATATTTCTCCCTTATAAATCAATGATAGCCTAATGGTTGAAACTCGGCGTCTCAGTCGGCGGGTCCGAGGTTTAAATCCTAGGCATGCACCGCTAACTTTTCGAAGTTATATGCGTATTAAAAATTAATTATCACTTGCTTTAACGGTGAAGGAAAATATCGTTAGGGAACCTGCACACCTGAGAGTTTTTAGAAAAAAAAGTTCTTGAAGGTGTGTGAAGTCTGCCAATTCGCACTTGGACAGCGCGGTGGATTATGTCATTTATCCCAGCTGTGGGACAATGATAGGTTGACGACGATGTACCTATTTGTTTGTAGTGTATATTAAAAGAGAGACACATACGACCATACGAGACACTTCAACCTAGTGTTCAGGAGTGGCAAAGCATCTGTGGCCGACAAATCTGATGTTGAATACAGATACCTATAAAAGGTAGTTGCCACTTCCAACCAAGTAACTATTTCAAAAATTGACATCTACATATTATTTATTATTCGAAAATATTTTAAGGAACTGCCTCTACCTCATCTCGTAACATAGATGATAATTAGGTTCTTTTCTATGGTAAGAGTATTTCTGAATCCTACATTTTTTATCAGTTCTGCGACTAAAATTTTGGGGTAAAAAGTAACCTGTCTTTCTTATATTTCCCTAATTCTTTTTCTCGTGAACCATCGGTATATATTAAAGGATATAAACAGGACGAATTTGAAATAATTATTTTATCTTACTTTTGTCTAATGCACATAGAGATTCGTTAATAAAAAAAGCAAAAAATGTATTCGGATATTGTTTGAAATTGCCACACAAATCATAAATTTACCATTATTTTAACACGTAAGTTAGTCAATAGCCAGTAACGAAACAAAACAAGGAAATCGAAAGTTTACAAACGAAAGAGAAAAGCTAATGAACTGTTTTGTCTTTGCCCATTTACAAGATAAATACGTAAATATTAATTTATCAAATAAGATGAGGATATAAAAATTTATTCCTATTGCATTTTCACTAGCCGAGTACGAACCACGAGGCTACTGCACACATCTTTACAACAACGTACAACTACATGACATCATCGTTATACTAGTGTTGGAGGCTTGTCATTGAACTCCGATATCGGTGGTTTGCGTGCGCTGATACTGTGTGGTTCCCCACTTTGCTAGTTCTTAATATATGCCGCGTTCTACTTTGTTCATTCGGCCAACCCTTGCTCAGCCCCACAACCATGTCTATATGTCACGTAGTAGGATAGGTAAACAGGGTACGTAGGGTTGATGTTTGCTCCTTTCGAATGACGCATCCACGCAAAAAATCCACAAATTTATATATGTAGTCAACACTTGAAAATATCAAATTATCTAATGTAACATTGACTCTCGTTTGAATACCGTAAATTCAAAAAGAAAGTAGTTTCAAATTGGGGATTGCGAGTGATTTGAAGTCAATACTACTGATTCAAATGCATTTTTTTTCGAGTGCATAGTACTTAGCACTTAGGTCATTGTAATCCTAAAAGTGCGATATGAACGAATGACTTTCGAACAGTTATGGGATTTATAATAACACTTTTTAAACGATAAAATCTTTTACATGTTATTCAGCAAAAGATGCGGTATCACTTCAACTATTCAAGAGTTCTACCATCTTCAGTAAAACAAAAGCAATAACTAGTTGATGCGAGCTAAGGGTGAAAATAATATGGAATTGGTGGTGGTAGAACCATTTGTGGTTCGACACCGGCACCACGGCCACAAAGTTTGCAGGGGTATTAAGGCAGTACTCCTCGGGGGTAGCAAGTCATCTGTGGCCGATCTCCGATGGGGCTCTTGATCATCTTTCTGGGGTCGATTACAGATGTCTGACTGCATGTTCATTTGCTAGGTACTTCTATATTATAAAAAGTATGTGAAATGTGCGTGAATCATTACCACAACTTTTATATGCAAACTTCTGTGTAATTTTGTATTCTCTCGACCCTCGTTCATGTACCCTCTACTAAAGTAAATGACACGTGTACGCATACATACATGTATAATTATGTTCACACAATACCTATGTGCGGTCGTACGTTTGGGATCGTGTGTAGGTGTACTGTAGTATCTAATGCGGAATTTATGATAAAAAAAATTGGCCAAGTGCGAGTCGATTTTGCACAAGAAGTGTAATTCGTGCCACCAAATGTAATTACGGTTACGATTTAATAAATAAACTGAGAAACGTCAAATTTACCGGTTTCATGAATAGGAATTTTTTATATTTTATCTTTTTCTATTTTTAGTTGATACTTATTTGTACTGACTGTAAAAATTGGAAAAGAATCCTTTCTTTCGAGAAAGAGTCCTATGACAGACGGACAGGCAGAGAAGGTTTAGCAACGGAACCCTAGTAGGTTGTTCAGTGTTTACCCTTAGGATACGAAACCCTAAAAATGTTACATAATTGATCTAATCTATATATTAATACGTGAAGCGATAATTTGCGAAACTATATTTCCAATACTGCGTGCATAGAGAACTTGAGATAAGACGTACGTGAAAGTTTAAGAAGAGAAGAAGCGAGGAGAAATAACAATCATGTATAATGTACACTGTTACAAATATATTAAACTGAATAAATCAAGCAATTGTTCACAGTACTGACAATGTTCAATATAACAATATAATCAACTATGTCAGATGTCTATGTCAAAACATGCGTTAACGATTGCTTTTAAATGCAGGTTAATCAATTATTATTATGGTCGAATTTCGACCAACGTGGCGGGTCCACTAGTAAGAATAATTTAGGCACACGCTGTTTAGAAACTCATTTTGTTTAAAGTTATTTAATTTGGTATTGATTGCTGACAAAGATAAATTCTGATATCATTCCACAAACCAATCAACGCATTATTTTGCAACTTCTGAAATCAAGTATATTCTCAGAATTAGATGGGTGAGGTTATAAGTCATCGTGCTGGTTAATAAATGTGATATAGAATAATCATGGACTTCGGCAACGGCATGCTTACCACTTTTAGTATGTATACTCCTATAATGACGAAGTCGGCGAAAATGGTTTTAGTAAAGATATCTAAAAATGACAGAACTTTTGATTGGTGGTATAGAACCCTCCGTGTGTGAGTTCGATCGGAACATTTTGTTTCAGCTATCGTTAATACGAGATTAAAAATATTTTAGTTGTAATTATTCATCTGTCGTTTTTCCGAATTCGTAAGATGGAAAATCCAGAATTAGGTAATCAATATTCTTATCAGTGAGCGTTCCAACTATACCTACTGTACTCAGACGAAGGCATAGACGTGTAAAAAAAGCTGAGCGCAGGTGATTGTTGAACCCACGAATCCCTTCGCATTAAAACTAAGCTCTGACATTTACTTTTACTGGCGGAATACTAATCTAGCTAGTGGCTAGGCTCGTCGGGCGCGAACAATGCGGCACCGTGTGTTAGCTGGGAAACGCCGCGCGTGTCTGAGTGCGGTGTGTGTTACTGTGTTGCGCAGAGAGCGGTGAGCGCTGTGTTCACTTGTGTTATGTAGCTAGAGCTACGCTCATGAAAGTGCTGGATGTATTATGTCTGATGTTTTTATATTTTCAGTGTTTTTTAGTCTGGGATAATAGCATGATTAGCGTTGAAATGGGCGACGCGTAATCATAGAAATTGCGATTTAGATGGTAGATTAAGGTTGTTTCAGTCGTTCAATTAAAGTCATAAATTGTAAAAACTGATTAATGTATAATAATGCGCCTCGTAGTCTTATTGAAATTATGTTTTATTGGAAAAAAAACTAGTTTCACTGACACAATTTTTTTTGACAGAAAATTTTAAGTGAAAGACAAAAAATAGGAAATATGACAGGTGAAACCGGTCATAAGAAATATAATCATGAACAAACATTTATATTATCAGTTACCTAGTCTTCCGTGATCTTTCGAATAGGCTGTGAAATTTAATAATTTGAAAGGTAACTCATATTTTTACAAGCTAATCGATTTATTATTCATGTTGCCTATAATCACGCTAAATCGAATGGCGATATAGATAGCGAACTAATTATTTTATATGTAGGTATCCCAAAATGGCTTCAGGAACCAATATTCACGGTTCCAGCTTCAGCAATTAATGCTCTGTTAGATTAGTCAAAAGTGAATACCCAACCCCATTTACGCATAGATTAAATTCTTAGTGACAAAATAGTCCATGCCGGGGACTCGTTACTCTCAATGCATACTTACCATTATCCTTTGTACCTCGGCTAATGCCGCACCGTAAGATTCAGCGCAGCTTGGTGTAGAACAGACTGAGCCACGCGCAGTGAAGGCCGGACCACTAGCTTGGATCGTCTGTACTAATTACAACTGGTCAGGTCGCTCTACTGTCGACCTTATGCGACTTACGTTACTACTTCAATGGCATTTGTTTAAGCGATTGAGATATATTATGAAGATATAGGTACGAAGATGCAGCTGTACAAATTTTGTTTAATACATTTTTTTTTTGTAATAGTAAACGAACATGCAGTCCACTTAATGTTATGTGGCTTCTGTCGTACATAAAGATCTGTATATCTGTAAGCTATCTCAGATAAGATTAAGAGTTTTACCTAAAAGCTGGCCACTGATGGATTGTTACCTCTGAAGATTAAGTCAGGTCGCATTGGATAAGGTAATTGGATAAGATAATCTGTTATCCATATATATATCTTCCTTATCCATACCCTTCAAACGACAGCAACTAACACTGCATTAGGCAAAAATAAGTATGTTGATGGTGCCTCTGTCAAACGATAAAGGATTCTACACGTTCAATTCTAATCTGTCTGTCATTTAAAAATAATTAAGATTTTTTAATAGAAAACGTAAAAATACTATTTCTTATGACATTCTATCGAGAGAGTTTATAGTACGAGTAGTTTACAAAGCATTTCGCAAAAAAAGTCTATTTCATAGAGCGTTTCAAAGGTTTCCTCTGTCTCGAGAAAAGTTTGGGGGCCTGGCGTTAAAATTGAAAAACAATGACTCATATTTCTATTAGTACCTTGAACGGTCAGCTGAATAAGTGACCGATTGGGTTCTTATTTCTAAGCACGAGAGCTCGTAGGGTAGGTTGTCGTGACTGTTATCATTTATTTATTTATAAGGCGCACCACTTAGTACATGAGCGTGCGTGTTGTACCGCGTGTGAAATGGGGTGGCGTGGTACTATTTACTTAGTGCCTACGTCATTATGTGGGCTGTAGCCAAGCCAAAGCAGAGAAGTCCGTCTGCCTATATCATAAATCTATATCTTTGACAGGTGCTGGACGAGTATGCTCGGTGTGTTACCACCGCATCTATTTCTAGTGTAAAGCAGTTCTTATGTTTTGTTGGAAGGGTGCGGTTGTCGGCCAGCTTAAAATTACTTACTCCTCGGGAGTAACAACGCATCTGTGATTGAGTTTAAATAGTACTCCTCTATATGAAGTTTGTTACAGATGTCCGTGGGCAGCTTTTACCATCAGATGAGCTGCATGCTCGTTTGCGACTTATTTAAAAAAAAAAAACATTAAGCATAATCCATCTGCATGTCAACTGTTCTTTAAGGCTCAATTTGAACGTTAATATAGTTCCCTATATGAACAATATCGGGTTGAACGTTGAGGATTCTGCAAGAATCTCATACACTAACATCTCATACAATAATAGGTAAATCACACCGTGAATGCTTAGTTGTTACGTCCGTAACATAAAATTAACTTTTAAAGATATATTCGGTATGCGAAAAGTAGGTACTCGTGACTAACATTTGTATCACATTAAAAGTAGTTTTCGAGTTTTCATTTTAATAGCAAAAAATCGCCAGACACCAAAATGTTGATTCAAGTAAATTTCTAAAATAAAATGTAGACAGAAATTAATGCTAATATTATATCCCCCGAATGCAGATAATCTTGTAAAAGTTTTCCATGTCCGAACTTTTCATTTTACACTCTGTTAAATTTCATGTTATTTATTTATCGTTTGTACGAAAATGACCAGATGCGAAAGTGAAACCATTTTTTTTTGATCGCTCATAAATTTTCGTCCGATCTTGTCTTGATGATCTAAATTTTAATAATTATTTCGGTTTAAACGGTAAGCATGCCGTCTGTTATTTTTTACAATAGGTAGATATACCACACTAGAATTATTTACCTTCTCAGGACTAAGTTGGAACGCTCCCGATAAGTTTTATCCCTACAAATCAGCACGATGAGTAGCACACTCACGAAACCAATTCTGACCGATTGGATTTCGGTCCACACTAGCGCCAATTGAGTTCAATATTGGGTGGTTATTGGTAGAACTAAGAAAAATTGACTAAACGAAGTCACGTAAACTTGTTATTTAAACTTTTATACGACATTCGATCATACCGGTCACTATAAGGGAATATAACGACGCCATTAATGGTCAATCCAAAGTAATTTACAATTTATTTCAAAGGTAAGAAATGACTTCACTTTTGACGGATTGGATTGAAATTGGAAGTGACATTGATTTCATGAGTAGCACTACAGCATTGAGTAATGCTTAACATTATTGAGCGGAAACAGTGAGAAGTTCTGGCTCCGGCATCAAACCACACAGGGTTCTACCACCTTTAAATGTATGCATATACTTACACTCTACGCACACATGTACGTGACAGGTACACACATACACAAGACGAAATTACCGTCCAGTGCATAATCTGATGCAATTTCACGGTCAATTTTACGGGCTTATTGCTGTGTAATTTGGAGGACGCTGTGGAACCCTCCGTGCAGGATTCGACTAGCTTGGTGCTATTGTTGTCGGTATTTTAGGCAGCAGTGACCACGTGACTAATCTGACTCAAACTTGTTCCCGCTTGAGAATGTCGCAGAAACTATAATTGCTAGAGATATTTACTTTATACAATAAGTGCAAAATTCCTACAAAATCCTATTTTATTTTTTATAGATACAAAGAAATAAAAAATCAGTTACAGATTAGGCGTTCAAGGCAAATTAAGTGACCGGTATATTAAAGATGATAGAACTTTACGTGGTTAGACTCCGGCGGCACCACCGCCACATCTATATCTGCCTAATACCACCAGTCTTAAACGCTACTGGGTTCGGGTCCGAAAGGTGTGGTAAGATAGACATACTTATCCGAGGCGTTCCATCTTAGTTTTCAGAGATTCAGGTGGACGGCATGCTCGTTTGCTGTTCCCAAACCACTTATTAATTTTATTTAAAAACTAACCTTCTTATTGCAATTTTATTGCATATTTCAAATCAGTCGTTGATATAATTTTCTACCTGTCTGCCGCTACCGTTAGTCCCTATGCACCATTAATATTATAAGCAGTGATTAATGACAGCTGGCTAAAGTAAGTTCGCTCTCTGTAAATATTTAATGTACTTTTTTCCTTTGATTTCATAAATTCTCGTGACGTGCAAACAATATTTAGATAAAAAATACACTATGTTAAAGAATATTTGTAATAAGCATAGACCCACCAGATGTCGTGGCCACTGAAGCTTGCGGCTGTTGAAATCTCTATAAGTCCTTTTCAATATTAATTTACTTATGTGTGCTTTACTTTTTCATCGCCTTATTATAACTATCGCCATCATATTTTTTGTAATTTCTCTACGTTGCATTGTTTATCGAACACATCTGGCAACGTCACCTACCTACCTATACGGTGACAACAGTCTTCGTGCAAAGTGCCCTTCACATACGGACATACAGAGAGAAAGAATAGTCTCTCATACTGTCAAGGGGTATGAACACTTCCTTCAAAATATTTGGTCAGACATCATCGTCCTTTCTCTCCAAGTTATTATAAAAGTTATACGAAGCGTAGCTAGCGGTAGTAACGTTTCGAAACTGTTCGAAGTCTACATTATGGAGACTCGTTGATCATTAACCAACCGTCATTAATGATCGGTCGATGATGGCCACAGTAAGTTGGTCGAGAAGCGAGCCGCGATATCTGGACTCTGTTATCTCGCGCAAGTGGGCCGCTGCTCTGTGCACTTGCGGCGAGCAGTACTGCGTCATCTTGCTATTAAACTGAATGTTTGTGAGAATGGTTGGATATATTTGTTACTCTATAATTCTAAAATGGCTGAATAGATTTGGATGAAATTTAGTACACAGATAGATTACAGTGTAGAGTAATAAATAGTTTTTATCCCGGAAAAATGTACGGTTCTCGTGCGATAGATTTCGTCCTCTGTAAACGTGTTATATGTATGTCACGTTACATTTATTATAATTGCGAGTGAAACCGCGGCCAAGTCTAGTAACTAATATAACTATAGCTTGTGACTAATCAGCTTGATGGATAACTGTGGCTCTGTGACGACAGCGTATCAAAAACGATGTTGAGCAAACAAAGTCTAGTGGATTCTTACATGGGTTCGTAAGTTTCCATGTTTCGGAGCAAGTTCCATGCACGATCGAATGTTCCTGAATGTTATAGATCACAGATGATCAGATCTGACGCCTTAACGTAGACGTTGTCAGGCGGATTGGCTATTACATATGGATTCCCTACATTGCTAGTAAGAAGCCGGGCCATGTTGGTACAGCACAAACTCAGTTATATTAAGTTCGAAAAGAACATTTGATCTTGAAATTCTTAGTTTACAAATTCAAACTCCCATTTTGACTGTCTTGGATGAATTCAATAAATAAAAGATGGGGAGAACCAATTGTTGATAGGTTTTTTCCTGAAGTAAAGTTTGATGAACTTTTCGTTAGTTTGATGACTTAGCTTTAGTAATACAAAGCTAAGTAATGATGTATAATTTTTATTTTATCTTAGGTACGTATTACGAAATTTATGAAATTTTACAATAAAATTAATTAGGTACTTAAATATTTTTATATATTCCCATTGAAAAAATTGTGAATTCACTAGAAATATTTTTCATTACAATGGGACTTCTCCAATAAAATATCGGAATTTCGAGAAATCATATGCAGGTAGAGCCGCGGACGAAATGAACTTTCCAACAATGTCTTTACTACTGAGCTTGCTTACCGTGTGGCCGGTGCGACCGTGGTACACGCGATACGTTCCCGTAGAGATGTATTCTCGCGGTGAGGACGCTCCGCAAGGGTTGCACAGTGTAGGTATACCCTCCTATAAAGCGAAGGATAGCTGCGGCGGTCGCAGCGGACGTGTGACGCAGGCCGCGCGCCGCAGCCGCGAGCCAGTCTACCGTTAAGTAACCTGGTGGCTGCGCACTGCGTCAGTAGGTACATTCGTTCACTACAAAGTGCATAGCATACGAAATGCAAGGCCAAAATATAGATATCGAAAGTACCCAACAAAAACGTTTTATATTTGCGCATAACGGAATATAATAGCTTTAAACAAGAAGCGTGAAATATTCTTTAAATTCTTCATTGGCGCAAGAAATTTGATTTAAAAAGTTCTGCCTTTTTTTGGAATTGCTCTCGAAGTTTTGTAAACGCAAATAAACTTATTCTCGAATCGTTAACGTCTGTTAAGTATATGATCGTTACGTATATCATCACATTTTTTATCTCGTGTGCGTTCTTCACTGAACGGCCATAAATCACTCGCGGCATGATCGGTTTGTTTTTACAATAACTTTAATAGTTTTACAGTTAATTACGGTGCATTAAATCAATATCTGGTCACTGCTCGAGTTGCGGGGCGCACGACTGATGTGATTGCGCGTAAAAGCATTTAATTTTTTTTTTATGAAGATACTAAGTGATCTGCAGACATTTCTCTAACCCGTTTTCTCTCCAATGCGTTAGGATTAGGGTATGGGGTATGTATTTATGTGTGTACGTGCCTATTTCTAAGACAAACGCTACAGCCCAAATGGCTTCTCTATTTTTAATATACCTATGAGGTGACGTTTAATTAAATCACTAAAATAAGTATGTCGCATTAAAAAAACAGATTATGACCTTTTCGTTCCGATCTGGTTCAACTAGGAAAGTCGATTATGATAATTATAATGTATTGTCATACTACTGCGTCAACACCTATTTACGAATACAATGCGGTTAATGCAAATATTATGTTTTTCAAAAAGTTTTTAAGAACAACGTTTTAGTAACTTCCTTATTCGTCTTATATTCTTTTAGAAAAACCTTTCAATTGATATCATGCGAGTGGTAAAAAAATAATTGGTCCGCCTTCTTGAAGCGTTCGCTATATTTGATTTACAATGAACTACCATGATTAGGTCAGAAATTAAATAAGGCTTTGTCCTTTGTCATCAAAAAAATTCAGCTAAATCTGTTGGAGTTAAGTGGCTTATAAGGTTATAAGTCAGTTGCAAGGTAAATATACCCACAAATGTAAAGTTAAATATAAACTATTAATAATCAGAAATCTTGGTCAACGTTTGTCTTCTTACTCTGTTATCTTTTCCCCATCTACTCCAGTGTTACATCATTGTCCAAAACTGAAAGTGTTCACGTCTACATCAACTAGGTAGCCATCACGGAGGAATAGTTAAACTTCGTTTGGGTCATAAACTTAGTTTGACATTACGAAACGGGGATAAGGTCGATCGCGGAGGTAACAATTAGGTCGCTCTTTGTTACAACAGCACACACTATAGAGTTATCGTTTGTATGTCTCCACATGTGTAGTGGTTTTTGTGATAATAAACTCGATACTTTGTAAGGTGGTAGAGCCTTTTATGGTTCGACTGCGGCGGCACCATACCTTTCTCTGGGGAAGTTTAAGGGCGTCGTAAGGGAAACATACGTATCCGAGGCATTCAAACTTAGTTATGAGGGAAAACAACGCCTTTGTGGTCGACCTCAGGTTGCACTTAATCGAATGGTTAATCACAGATGTTCATGGGCGACACTGGCCACTTACCATCAGGTTGAATGCTTGCTCTTTTGCTACCTCTTGTGAAAAATAACCATAACGTAGCAAGTAAGAAAAAATTCCATCACATAACATTTGAACTGGGCTAATAAATACAATATGTTATTGTTCCTTTATTTTAAGGTTGGTTGCGTTATATTATTTAGTTGTATAAAGCATTTGCGATTTTTCTAATATTCCGAATATCCTTGACCAAATAACTGCCAACATTTAGTGATAACAGTACCGTTGTTATAATATAATTACCCAATGACTATTTAATAGACTATTTTGGTGTTTTGTCCTATTGATCCCAGGAAGGTCGTTGAACCCATTGGTACTGGAAGTCTGAAACTTATGCCATAGCATGTCCCAAACTACTATGTTGGAGTCCGGATTCTGCTTTCGGTACCCCATGGCAGACTCATCCTCGTGATGGAGTCTCCATTGATGCGAGCACTGACCTTGCTCAATGGCTTAGTGGAGTTGGTTCCAGTTGTTGGCATTCTCTCCACAACCCTCGCTAAACTTCACAAAATGACAGGGA
>DWNY01000273.1:0-17952 GCA_018250635.1 Telegonus apastus | reverse complement strand
TAGCTCCAATTATTATGAATATAAAAAATTGTGGCCCAACAAGAATAAATAAGCAAATAATATAATAACGAACGCAGCCGTGTTTTCCATAAATGGGGAGCTTTGAATATATTTCAAAATTTATTTTTATATATAAGTTTTATTTTAGTTGTTGATATATTTTGTTTACGTAATTTCGGATTTAATGTTTATCACATGTCCGCACAGCACACGCTAAGTCAAACTTAATCACATATCATATTTAGTTTTGTTATTAATTGTATTAAAATTGGTTGCTTTCTGTTTCAATTTAAATTTTGCTATATATAGAAATAAATGTTTTGAATAAATACGTGATTTATTTTTATAGAAATAACATGTTCTTATTATGCAAAAAAATTAAAGGTGGTAGAAGAACAACCCTCTGTCACACTTATTGTCTTATTACAGCAGTCTTATCGTTGTTGTGTTCTGGTTTGAAGGGTGTGGTAAGCGCAACATGCTTATTCGATTTCATCCAACTTAGTCCTCCTACAACAGGTAGGACTGTGATCTTATCGTTCATTTATATTATTCGCTTGCAACTTCCATAATATAAAAAATGCAACCAATAAATGGAACCTTTGGATGTGCAAACTAATATTTTTATTCAATTACAATCAAATTGTTCAATGTAGTGTGTCAAAATGTGTATGTGAGTCAATAATGGTGCTAAGTAGATCTGTTTCGGTATCAACTGGTTTTATTAAACGGAACTTAAACATAACAATAGCTCGTAAAGTACCTACCATAATATATGGATTCCTATTTCCTAATTTACTATCTAACTATGTACAGTGAGTGTTAAGTCCCCAGGGTGGCCGCCAATTTAGATACCTACTTAGGTATAACTTAGATTTCCTTGCCTTCCAGGGAAGAAAATTTATATTTGATGTCATCCAATTCATGTAAGGATAAATAAAATAGGTGAACAAACATCTTTTGCAATATTTTATTTAAAATATCATAGACCCGCTTACATAAAACTAAGAAATAGCGTTTCACAGTTTTACACTAAATTACATAATATTAAAACAATATTATTTTAATGTTAACTAGGTAATTCATTACATTCAACTACCTGCCCATATTATTTAATATGAGCACTTTTCAAAATATCTTATCTTCTAATACAATGTTCCTTCACCTAGCACTTAACATTTATTTTTGTAAATCACTTGGCTTTTTGAAGACGACATATAAGTAGGTTTATATTTAAACGTATATTTTTACACTTAATAAGTACATATACGGAAAACAGCTTATAAAATACGGGTTTATACGCGTCTCCTGAATATGCATAACTATAAGTGTTATAAGGAAAAAATATTGTCAGTTAAGTATTTATAAATATCAATACCCTCTCAAAATTCATACCAATTTCATTTATTTACTAAATGCTAATATGAAATTGTTTGAAAGGTTTGAATATGATACGGATGCTATTAAAAATAATATTTGGCGATTTTATCTGCTTCATTCCCCATGTACCTAGTTAAATTTGGAGTATCATACATAATTAAATCCCTTAAGAAATACCAACAGGTTTGCACTTAATCAGGCTGACTACTTTAATGGTCACTCCTCACTGGAGGATCTTGCCTCGAAAGGGCTCAAGATCTTCTCTAAAGAGTCCAAAATCATGCACTTAATCATATGCATTATCTTAAGGTTTTGTATAAAGTCCACAGCAAGGCAAAACCCTTACTTAACGTAATTCTCAAATCCGCTTTGGTTATCGTTATTTTCATTTGATAATACTGCATTTTTATTTTTATGAACAAAATATATCTACGAAAATATATCAATATATTCACAATAAAATATATATAAATATCAATTTTAAAGTTACCCGGGGTATAAATAAAGATATTAAAGGTACCTTGGCATAAAACAATATATTTTTATCTACATTAGACCTAGTTACTTAATTATGCAAAATTCGTTCAGAACCGAGTTGTGTCGTTATCGATTACGTATTATTATACATAGAGTCATTAGTCGTTAAGCAAGATCGTGGCGTATCGTGCAATACTGCAGTGTTAAATTTTGCAACAACTCTTCATTGGGTAAATTTATTACGTCATATGGTTCACAACTAAGAAATAGGTACTGCGCAACTTAGATACTGTTGTCAATATTTTTACGATGTTAAAATGTAGGTAGCTCCGTTAATCTTTGTTACTTACGTCGACCTTAACACTATCTCATTGTTAAATATAATATATATAGGTACATAATATTAAACTTCTGTCACGTGTTTCTTACAGTGTTTTGTCAAAATACCTAAATACGTATCTAAATGTTTCCCTCGATCATTTTAGAAATAATTCCTGGTGTTAATATCTGAAAAACTATAGCGTAGAATTATAGATAGGTACCTACTTATCTAGACTTAATTGGTCCCTACTATTGTTTAAATTATTTTATCCTACCCATGGTTTGTAGGATATATCAAACAAGTCTTATTTACATTATTTCATTAAAATTTGGCATAGTTCTTATACATTAGGGTACAGTCATACTATCCTATGCATATGTGGATCAGGCGGCGTGGCGGGTAAGTCGTGGCTAATTGTGCGCACGATAGCTGCCGATACTTTGTCTCTACAAAGGGCAAAGCCCCACAACAATGTGTAAAGCATGATTAAGCCCGCTGCCGAGATTGCTACGATAATCCCCGCTTGGCGAGCTTGCCTCCAATCAAGTATGTTGTAGATGAATGGGTTTCCTTCCCTGGAAATTAAAAAGAAAAACAGGTAGGTCGAGATACTATAGAGAAGCTACTTCAAACATAAAAAGGCACAGCTGCCGCATTTGAACGGGGCACAACAGTGGTATGCAGTGTCTTCTCTAGTATTTTACTTCATAGTATCTCAATTACAGGTAGTATGCAGGTCTTATAGTATGCAGGTAGCAAACGAGTATGCAGTCTACCTGATGAAAAGTGGATATTATTAGAATAATATCTGTCGACCTCAGATGCGTTGATACCTCTGAAGACTAGGTTGTAACGCCTTGGATAAGTACATCCTTCCAACAAAAGATAAGAATTGCTTCATGCTAGAAATAGGTCAGGCGATGGTAACTCTGCGGTCGAACCATATTTATTTTACGTGGCTAGTAATTTCTAAGTAATTTATGTGACAATAGCTAGTTAATAAATGGTAGGTACTAATCTGTTTCACAAATGTTAGTTAAAAAATTTAAGTGAGTCACTTGCTATCTGGAATATCCGGATCATTACTAAGTATATGTATCATAGGTGTGATTAATAATATAATTAATGAAATATCGCATCGTACCGGTCGGTGCCACCAGCCGCGTAATATATGCCAGAGAACGCAGCATACCACAGTCCCACGCCTAGCGGCTGGTACACATGGAGAATACGCACTGGCGTCCGCGATATTAACACTTCGGCGACAGCAATGCATGAGTTAAAACCGTGCGTCGCCAAATCCAGCCAGAAATCAGGCTGCGGCTCATCCTCGGCTGGGTCTGTAAATGATATAAGAAAATATGAGACTAGTTGTTTCCTTTCAAAGTAAAATGTTTAAGATCCTTTATACCTTCAATTCAGTACGTAGGTACGTTTCGTGATGGTTGCAGTACCTACACATCATGGTTTGATTCAAGAGGCACTACCGCCAAATCTACTTCTGGTTTATAACAGTGTCAATACAATACTAGCATTAAAACCTAGACCTTAAGGACAACAACGTGTGGCCAATGTAAAGTAGAAATTCAATTCTATCTGGGGTTAGGTTACCTACAGTTGTTCAATGGCTAAATGTAGCTTATAAAAAAATAATAATATCAATAAAATGCAAGGATGTTAGAAAGATGTCTTACAAATTATTGTCATCATGGCTGAATTAAACTATGCACGTATACTTTAATATATAGCTGTTTTTGTCAATACGTAAATAAAACTTACTAATTATTGTACTCGAATAAAATGACCATGCAAGTAGGTACTGCTAAGTAGTAATTATATAAATTGCTGAAAACACAGAAATAACAGTAGGTAGTTCATAACAGCAGTCTAAAAAGTACAACGGTGTTAGAACCCTTTGAAGTTTAACTCCTGCAGTACCACCGCCACACCTTTTTCTGCCTATTAACAACAGTGCTATGCGCTGACGTGTTCCGGTCTGAAGGTTGTGGTAAGGGAGACACACTTATTCGAGGCGTTCCAGTTTAGTCTTTAGGGATTGTAACGCATTTGGGGCCTACCTCAGATGTTGTCTGTTGTTCTGGGGGTTTTTATCTGGGGTTCATAATAAATGTCCATGGGCGGCAGTAGCCACTTACCATCAGGTGAAATTCATGCTCGTTTGCTACTTCAGTATTATTAAAAAAATCAGAAATTAAATAAGAACAAATATCAAATATGTCCTGGATATTACCTGGGTTGTAAAGCAGAATCCAGTAGAGAGCTGTTATCATAACCGCAACCGGGGCACCGATGTTGTAGAATATCCAGTACAAGCTAATGTACCATGGCAATTCTCCAACATCTGCAAAGTTAGTAATTGACAATTGTAGGAGTAATTACAATTGTAGTAAGTACATTTAGTAACAGAGATAATTTAAATTCGTATTTTATTCTGTACCATGCTGTAGTAGGATTTTACACAGTTTTTCTCTTATTGGATAAGTTCTGTGTCAATTATTAACACGCTATTATTAGCTTGGTATGTATGCATGTTTGTAACGGAAACTTTGAACATGATTTTGACCGACTTCAAAATATCGGATTAATTTAAAACTTTTCATACTTTTCAAGGATCATGAAATAATATGTTTATAAAAAAATAAATTTCAAATGATGAAATAATTATATTCATAAAAATAACCGACAAGCATGCGGCTCGCTTAAAGTTAAGAGATTATTGCCGCCCACAGGCATGTACCTACCTAACTACCTACCAATAATTGAAGAATACATTCATATAGTTTAACGAAAGCATTGTTTGAATTGAGTTCTTGTTTCATGGAAAGGCTTCTTTCCTCGTTATGTTATGCCTTTCTGTTATTTTGGTCCAGCATCGTTCGGCAACGCATGGTCCATGACTTTGAAAATACAATTAAGTCCATGGCTACGCCTACTTCTGGCTAAGCCTACTACACTACATATCATCAGATATTGTGAACGTCCTACTACTTAGTATTTGCGCATGTTACGAGTACATATTGTATCATACGCAAGTAAGTGTTTGAATTAACTTTAAGTGAAGAATAGACCTTCTTCATCCTAAGCATTTAAATATTTTTTTATCACTTCGTGCTGAACGCCAATTATTACTCAGAATTAATTGTTCCGTGTTATTGTTATATCTTTATAATTTTAATGTATATAGGAATTCATTATTACGTTAAATTCAATTATATTTCATTAATTAGGTATCTCGTGTTGTTTAATGCCAGTTATGAGATGATAGGTTAAAGTTTAGATTCTACACTCTGAAAGATTATTACGTGGGTAACTATAATGATATTATGAAACCTAATTATGCAATTATCGTTTATAACATTTTTTACTCTGTATAAACTATTGTTCTCTCGCAAAATTGACTTCAATACCTACGAATCGAGATAATAGTCTATTATGTTTATTCGTACGCTTCTATTCTATTTCTTTTTATTTATAGTGCACATTTTCAAGCATAGTAATCTCTATCACGAATAAGTAAATACAGGATGAGACTGTGTTACGTAATTGATGTAGAAGATACATCATATGCAGTGTGTATACCTTTGATTATATACTCTATAAATACAACGTCACGTCGAGCGAAAAACGTCCAAGAAATAAAAACATATGTGTGTGACTCACGCACACTAGATTAATGACGGCGTCGTTTGATTGATCGAATTCTCCTATTACACCATTTCGGTTGGACAATTAAGTTGAGTTTAAGAAACATTAGCGATTTAGAGGCTAACTGTTTGTGACTATTTTCGGATGTTTTTTTAAGTAACGCTAGATCAAGACAATATATAGTCAAAGGTGTAGACAATAGACTTGTATTTTAATTATTCAATATGTTTAAGGTATAGGTGTAGGTAGTAGGTACTATATAACTCTCATCCACTATTAAGTCTAGAAAGCTAGTAACTATTCCACTTTAAAATACAGAGAATGAAATTGGCTCTTTTTGGTAAGAATGGCAAAAAATTTGCGCTATATAAACAAGTGGCATTCCACGAGTAATACATGTTCTAGCAACAATGAAAGCATAAAGACTAGGATATATATCTAAATTAATTATTAAAATATGTAACCGGAGATTGAATCTGATACCCTTTTGCTCGACCGATTAGCTAACTACTGAGCCATACTGCACGGCATGGAAGGTAGAGGTCGATTGAGGTTTGCGCTTACAAAACTGTGAAAGCTTTCTCAGATGTCGACTAAGGCCTATTGACAAGTTACAACAAACGTGGTGAAATAACTGTCGAGTTATTCTTTATACCCATCGTTAGTATGTGTGGCTTGTTTAGCTGTAGGGTAATCTTAAGGTCGATGCATTATGTAACATTACTGCAAATATTACATTGCGATATGTTGTAGTAAGCCTGTGATGTTAAGTAGCGCATTACTCTACATTCTATTTTATATTTATTATTTCTTTGCAGCGTTTTAAACCATCATAAATATTTTTGGCAGTATAAATACAAAATTGATGTTCATAAAACGTCGGACAGTAAAAATAAGATTATCTTCAAAAGGTTCCCATCGTCATGGGAGCGACGCCAAGTTATGTAGGATTTTACCCACTGAAACCCCTTCGGTGACTGTCTTCGGGGCTGCAAATAAGCCATCGGGGTTTCCAAAGGAACGCGACCGGAGTTCTCTGAGTGCGTTGCCCCATCGGGCTCTACTTAGATGCATACTTCGACTCACTACACCATCTGGTTTCTACGACGGTATGTGACCACGCATAAGGCCGTTCTTCCCTGGGTCGTAGGCCGGGCGGTTTGTTCTCCCGCTCTTGACGCAACCCCGGAAGCTCCCTTTTAATTGCCTCTTACAACAGGTAGGGACTACCTAGCCCTATTTTGGTCCCGACATCTACTACTACAAACTACAGGGACTAGATCAAGATTAGACCCATGTGATTGTTAATAAACTGTATTATTTTAGCAATACGATGTGAATATTGTTCAATTACTTCAAAAAATATTTATATAAAGCAAAATGCTGTGCTAAATCGAAGTATGTCTCCATAGTAATTACTTACACATTATTATTCTCATTTGACAACAAGAAAGTTAAGGTCTCTACCCTAGTAATTCAGGACAGTCCGTTTTAACTTAACATATAAATTTTAGGTCAGTTCGCTCCAAATTTTGCAAATGTTTTGCTACGTTACGTGACTTTCCAATTAATTTTCCTTTGCAGTTATAATAACCGTGTATTTTCGAAATGAGGTTATCGGGTAACTGGGCTTCATATTGTCGAGTAATGCACTAATAGTTAACGTAACTATTGCGGAGTTACCTATATTTATCCAGTTTTTTATGTTATGGAAGTAACCTTATAACAGCAGTGTTAAGCGCTGCTGTGTTCTAGTTTGAAGAGTGTGGTAAGGGAGACATACTTGTTCGAGGCGTTCTAACTTAGTCCTTAGGAGTAGAAACGCATCTGTAGCTGATCTCAGGTAGGACTGTTATCTTATCTGGGATTAATTACAGATGACACTTTAGTATATATCATATTGCATCAGAATATACTCGAAAGGAGTTGGAAGTCTTATCTGTAATTAATGTTGCGTCTTTCTAAATTACATATTACATTTTTTCATAGAATCAGGTGTTAGAGGCACCTAGTATATACATATCTCGATTTTATTAAGCATTTTAAAAAAGTGTAAGAGAAATTCTTTGATATTTTTGGACGATTATCACAAACCATATTAACATTTCAAAATCATATTGAAATATTAATAAGGTTTGTGATGTTCGTGAAATTAACGCGATGGAAATAATTATGTATTCAGAATCATGTGTAGGTTGTATCTTACACGACTAAAAATAGAATGTTAACCGAAGTATCATTAATGAAATATTCTCCTTATTTAATGAAAAAGTTTTACTGTGGCTACGGCGTAGAACTGCTACGCGAAGCTAAGCAGATATTATAACGTTATATGAATAAGCCTACGTAAGATCTACATATGTATGACCATCAAATAAATATTAGTAGTGATTTTTGTGAAATTATTACATAATTTTTCATCAGTCGAGGAGATAGCTGGAAATAGTCCTTCCCTTATGGTATTTTGCCACTGGTCGCCCTTCCTGGCGAGCGTGTTTATGCCTTTATTGGATGTTGCTATAATTTAGAAAGATGCTGCTAACTACATACATATATCTTGTATTTTTCTCTTTTGTCGCCTCTTACAACGTCTATGGTGTTTTTAGGGCCGATACTAAAAGGCGCAAAATGTTGTCTAATTGTAGAGATTCCTTTTGTTTTAAAGAAATGTTAATATTTATTTGTGTCTGTTTATGTTAAATTACAATAAGCAAATTCTTAAAATTAAAAAAAGTTTAAAAACAGCCAGATAAACGTTTTATTTTTTATGTTCATAAATGTAATTAAAGTATTTTAACAAAATATATGATTGTTGTTACAAGTTTGTTGATACTAGTTTTTACCCGCGGCTTCGCTCGCTCTAAAGTGTATTTGCAACGTGTAATTAATTTATGTCAAGAGGCCGTAGCTATAATAGTAGGTACGTTGTAGTTATAAAAGTTATTATTCTATCCCTCGGGAATAGTATTTTTTATTGAGATGAAAGATACTCTATGTCCTTTTCTGTACCCCTGGCAATGAGTATGCAAAAATTCATAATGATGCGTTGCGTAGTTAAAGCGTGAAAGAGTAACAAACAAACTCACATTCGCATTTATAATAATAATCATAAAGTTTAGTTTATACGATTATATTTACAGCACAATCATTTTGATAACGGTACAGCGAAATACATTTAAATAGTGACAACATACTGAATAATTCATGTAGTTTGCGTAATCCCGTCTGGGATGGCGAGACGTGTGGAATGTTTTATAGTTATTACATTGGATTGACGTTGTTTTTTCTTTGATCTGATGCCTACAAATAGAAAAATTACGATAATTTAGTAACACCTATTAACGTTTGGCATTTGCGTTTTATGATCCAGTAGCTGTTTCTCCTAGTGTCCACACTTTTCTGAACTGTTCCAATGTTACTAAGTAACGGGTAAAACTACCACTTATACCAGATGTTTTCGAACCATTCATAGGATCTCTGATAAATTTCAATGATAGCTATTCTATATAACAACTGGGCTAAAGGTTAAGGTTGTCTCCGTAGTCTCCTAGCTGCCTATCTAACTATTTAACTGCCGGCTGTGCCCGACCGTACTTAACTTTGTAAATCGTCTACGATCTAAACAACTTCGCTACCTTTTTATAATCTCTCAATTGTCTTTAGTAAATACATTTGAAGACGCTAAAACCCTTTGTGACCCAACTGTGGAGCACACCTATTTCTGCTTATAGCAGCAGAGTTAAGCGTTGCTGTGTTAAGGGAGTATAACTTTTCGAGGAATTTCAAGGTTTTTTATCTAACCTGAAGTATGACTCTGATCTTATCTGGGATTGATGGGTCCATGGGCGGCAGTGGCCACTTTCCATGAGGCTGTATGCTCATTTGCTACTTTCATATTAAAAATCAAACTTGTTACTTTGAGCTTTCTAGTTAACTCTACAGCGACACACCTTTTTTTTCGTGGGGGAAACCTCTGAAAGGTATCCATTGCCGTGGGAGCGACGCTGGGTTATGTGAGATTCTTGCTCACTAAAACCTCCCCCGTGGCCCTCATCAGCGCTGAAAAGAGGACTCCGGAATCTCCGGAGGAATAAACCGCGGACCTCTTAGCGCGTTGCCCCATCGTGGCCCGGATGAGCAACTAAGCTCATCTCGCCATCTGGTGTTTACGACGGTATGCGGCCACACATGCCGTTGTCCTTTCCGGAGTCGCTGGCCGTGAGGTTCGACCTCCCTTCTTGCCGCCCACAACCTCAGAAACCCCCTTTTAGTCACCTTTTACGACAGGCAGGGGATAGCGTAGCTCTATTCCTGTCCCGGAACTACAGGGACAACAGCAATACACCTGATAATAGTAGCCTTTCCAATTTAGGCTAGCTATGAAGTGACGTAATTAATATATGAATTGTGACTAGGCGATCTTTTAACCTCATCAAGCTGAAAGCTCATTGTCTACTTTCATTATACAGAAACACTGTCTGCGAACGGTAAATACTAAGATAAAACAAGTATAGTAGCAAAATCAATATGCTAATATTGGCGTGAAGCTTTATGAAGCTCAAACTACCTTCACACACTAATGAGCTGTGTTGAGCGTTCAGTCGTAAAACGTTTGATGTCGTAGGTGACTGAGTTAGAAGGAACTGAGTAATGGAAATATACTATAGTGGAAATGACTTGTTTCGAAGAACCCTTTGTGGTTCGATTTTGACAGCACCGCGATAGACACTACTGCCTAATAATCTTTTGTCCTATTTTTATTAACTATCTATTTTTATTCATTTATGGTTCTAAGGGAGACATATGTACTTTTCTGAGGCATTCCAACTTAGTCCTCAAGGGTAGCAACGCGTCTGTGACTAATCTCAACTACGACTCTAATCTCATCTGGGGTTGATCACCGATACCCATGGGCGGCAGTGACCACTTACCATCAGGTGCCGACTCCATCCTCGTTTGCTACTTCATTGTTACATATGTAAGGACATCTACATATCTGACCGTTATTTGCAAAACATCAAATGTCGATGAAAAGATATAATATTTTTTAAATTTTAAGTGTAGTATAATAATTATAATTCGATCGTTTGTATAGCCAGCTGGCCAAGCTCAATACGTCATACTTATATCTACAGTAATTCTTAACATATTGGTGATAAAATCCTATAAGATTTTCTCGTACCAAAAGAAAATCAAAAAGTCTAAAGAAAGTTATTATTACAAAAAACAAGTTCTCAAATGTCTGTAGTCCAATCTATGCTGGATATCGGTCTCAAATTTCTCATAAATGCCTTTTCAGAGATATATTGCGTAAGTTTCTTTGAACAGACAAGTACGAAATTAGTTTGTATGAATGTAGAGTTATTTTTAAAACCTTTGAGAAAAACATTAAGCCTCTTACACGTGTATCGGCCGATAAAATGTATGAATCAAGATGAAAAAGGTCTTTCAAAGGAAAATAAAGTTGTATTTTACTTGTATCTACAAATCATCCGATACTGGAGCGGGACGCCATTGTTACACATATAAAATACGTCTGTCTGTACGTTTGTGCGCTTATAAATCGATATGTCTTGAATTGTGTGATGATAGTAGGGTCTGGTACTATATCGCATTCTTTAATCATTTTGGGTCTATTAGTTGATTCATTTTGAAAAAATCAATGTCATTTTCAAAGTCAATCAATTGTTTTAGTAATAATAGTTACAGTTCTTGATAAATCATATTTATTTTTTGTTGAAATTGAGAATTAAAAAATAAAAGTAAAAGTGCTAAGTAACTTAACGTACATTTGTTTCGTTTTTTCAACTAAAGAAAGAAATGATTGAAGTCCGATACTCTGCAAGCCTCTCTTGGGAAATCTTTGGCCGGCTTAAAAAGGGTAACGACAGGAAAATTAAAAGATCATTTCCCGTAACCTCGAGTGACTTTTTCATGTGCCTCTGTCTAACAACGAAGGGATGTAGAGCGATAGTCGTTAAAAGAACATTCTATCCATTCATTAATTGGTTCTTTGTCTACTTAGGGACACATGTCCTAAAGAGTTTTGCCAATAGCCCGTGCGCTTTGCATACGTATTGGGTGTTAATGTTACACTGGAAGACACTGCTGCCCATCTACTCTTGACTTCTTTCTGCATACTTCTTTATTCTCTCTAGATACAAAGCTTTATGTTTCCGTCCATCAATGTAATTTCGGTAGAACAAGTCATTTAGACATACAATAAAGAACTCCGCGGTACGATTTGTAATTTATACATCACGTCAGGCGTGTAATACCCGCCTTGAGGATTAGCGCCCATGGAGGAAGTAATCATAAATTGTCAAGTAGACTCCTAATGCGCGATGATTTTCTCACATCTACACAAATGCGTATATCGGGATAATTTCACAATATTTCAGTTTTTACTTCACTTCGTAAAATTTTAAGCAATCTAAAGAGGCAGAGACTTTTTTGAGTTTTTACTTCAAAAGCACTACCATTACACGTATTCCTGCCTAATAACAGGAGTGTGAAATGCTGTGTTTTACTTTTAAGAATGTGGTAAGGGACTATTCCAGGTGTACCAACTAAGTTTTTATGGTGAGCAATACTTTTGTACTTTCAGTAAGACACTGATCTTATCTGGGGTTGATTAGTGATTAGATTACTATCACCAATGAACAATTGGTGATAGTAGCCACTTACAATCAGGTTGACTGTACACCCGTTTTCTACCTCCATATCATAAAAAGCATGCTGTATGACATTTAAATGGAGGTACACTGTATTCAACAAGAACGCTACAGTTTGAAACCAAATGTACATTATATGCCTTTTAAGTTCTTATCCAAGATAAAACATGTAACATTGGAATCTATTTGATTATTTCATCTATGTTAATATCATCTTTTAAGAACGTAACCTTTCTACCATGTGATTGTTGATCGATGTCTTTCGCCTCTTTGACGAAGCAATTTGCTGCGTAGATAAGTGTTATTGACAGCGCCATATGCTATTCATTACGCCTTGATTTCTGTTCCTTGAGTTCTTAAAGGTGGGTATAATCCAAGGTAAAATAGATCTAAAGCTCGAACACGAAGCATGGAGCATTGTTGTTTATTGCTCTTTTGTTTTAAACCATAATGCGTTTCATAGTTTTCACTAAAAAAATATAAAAAGAACGAAGAGCTCCAATTCTTGTATATATTCAAAAGATGTTTAGAACACAGGCACGTTTTGAGTGATTGCTTTGCGGAGTGAGCGCGCCAAAACACGAATTAACGCTATAGGCAAATGCTTGATCGCTCATGCGCCAAACGTACGAGCGTTCCTGACATATTCTTATGGTAAGTTTAGACTATGACACTGTTAACGGTACACTCAGTGTATTCATCGAGTATCTCTGTATGAACGCGAGTGTCTCTAATTGCAAAATTTATTTTCTATTTTATTTTGACACGATAATTAGATAAATCCGTACAAGTGTAAACAGCACATTTCTATCTAGGTAGGAAACCAGCATGCAATCCATCTGACTGAAACAGTAGGTACTCTCATAGATCGAATCATACTGATTCTACCACCTTCCAAACATGGATAAAATTAGAACAATCCCCTGAGGACAAAATATAACATACATAAATAAAACATACACGTTGACTTAACATAAGGAAAGATCACAGGCAAACGTAAGCCTAGTCAGTGAAAAAAAGTTCGAATGCTTCATATCTCTCTTTTATCATACCCTTCAATCATATAAGTATATCAATCTCTCCTTAAAACTAAAATAACGGCGTTTGAAACTGCTTTTATGAGGCAAGAATTAGTGTGAATTATGTGCCTCCCTATTTGAACTACGAAGGTTTCTACCACCTTTATTAATCCACCTAAAGCATTAATCAACTAAACATTGCGAAAACAAATAATTTACGCGAACATGCCAGTTGGTTTATCATATTTATAAACTGGAGTCGAGTCTTGTTTATCCAAGAGATAAGCTGAAGATGGCTTAGAAACGTTTGTGGCATTTGTATGTAAATGAGGGTCTCATCAATATTGTTCCCTTGTTGTTCATATTATTTGAAAAGCCTTAATACACTTTATTAAGTTTTAGGTCTATAAAGAAATTTATTAAACTTAGCCTGATACGAAGGGTATTTTGTAGGTCAAAAGAGGCACTAGGGCTACCATTGGAAATGGTTGATAATGAGGCTTACTTCTACAGTGATGAGGCGTTAATTCTTCTGTGAGTGATGTCGCTTTTATGAGCACGTACATCCCTATCTTTGCTATGAAACACATCTGCATATAATAAAAAAAAAATCACATACTAATAGATCACATATTGAAATAGTCTTTAAGTTTATCAGTGCACAAATGTTTTATATTGCTTTGATATTTATACTTTCAGTATCAGTGTTACGCTGCACAGTATTCAAATTAAACGAAGCGAAATAAAAATCCAAATGTATACCGCAGAATATAATTAGATAGGTCTGAAAAGTATCCAATTTACAAAATTAATTAAAATTGTTTGTAGGAATACGGTATGCTGTAGCTTCAATTAAAAAACAGTATTGCTTCTAATATAAGATAGAAATTAATGTGGCGGTGGTGACATTAGGCTGACAAGCATTTTACATTTTAAGGGTTCCGTACCCAAAGGGTCAAAAACCCTATTACTAAGACTTCGTTGTCTGTCCGTCTGTCACAGGGTCCTACATCTTGAACTGTAGTACGTAGACACTTGATATCTTTTTTCAAAATGTGTATTTCTATGGCCGCTATAACGATATATACTAAAAATTAAAAAAGTTCATAATACAAGGGGTCCTCATACTAGAAACCGATATTTATCGACATTCTATGGTTTATCTATTGAAATTTATCTATTGGAGTGGAGTGGTAAGGGTTCAGACCAGAGCGCAGCAGGGTTTAACACTGCTATTAGAAGCTAGAAATACATGTGGTTAGAAGCGAAATTAAGTATATCGAGAAGAGTTTAGCCGCCCTATTTACTCGTTGTACTGCTGTGTACTAATCAATACGATGTAAAAAAATATAAAATAAGTACCCATAGATATTATGCACTGAATTCTACTTCAATTTGCTCCAACGTAATTGCATCAGTGCTCGTCGCCGATGAAACGGTGAGACGCATAATTCGATAAGCCACTTAACTACTAGGAATTCAATTTCCTACGTGTATTATGCATTTATAATACAATAAAATTACTTTTTGTCTTGCATAAGCATTAATGTTGGCACTCAAAAAAACGTAAAGGCGATAGAATGACGCTGGTGTGTTCTGAAGTTCTGAAATGCAGGGCGTAGGGTGCAGGAAAGACTGTAATTCTATTTATTAATATCTACTTGTGGTATTAAATGTCCAAGGACAGCAGTTGCCGGCAGGGTATATTAAATTTGTGGTAGTAATATTTGCAGTATCAAATATTGATACTAATTGACCAGACAACTAATTGTTCTGCCATTTTGGTATTAGCTTGCCCGTCAGTCAATGACGTTTGTACCTACAATAACGCCATCTAATTCACTGCGATAGAACTATTATATTCACGTATGTAATTAAACGTAAAAAAAGTTACTTCTGATTTTAAATTGTAACTTTTGATAGAGTGGATACATTTTAATGATATGTAGCCGATAAATGAAGTTAAGATGGGTACTATGAATATTTCATTCCATTTAATACCATTTAGTAGTTTTTGTGCTAACTAATTTTAAACACACAGACAGCGACCGCGAGTTTTATTCTTATTATATACTAGTTGACCAGGCGAACGTTATTCTGCCATTTGTATTTAGAAATTTGCCTGTGAATCAATGACATTTTTACAATAACGTCGTAATTCGACGTAAGAAAAGTTACTTTGGATTTAAAATTGTAATAACTTTTGATAGAGTGGATCGATTTTAATGATTTAAAGCCTAAATGTTAAGTTAAGATTTGTACTATCAATATATCTGCATTTCCATGAATTCAATTTCATTGTTTTGGCGGTAACTAATTTTAAACATACGGACAGCGAGTGATTTACATTCTTATTATGTATACAGATATAAAGATGATTTACTTTTATACATAAAACTGCGGAAAGGTGTTGAAAATAAAAATGAAATACTTCAAAGACTGGATTTTAATATCCGACAATAAGTACGTTACGTGCGACACACTAGTAATTACCAAAGAAGCTCGCACTCAATAATTAAACTTAATTACCGCTGCGTATGTTCGTGTAATGTACGGTTGGCGAAATTGCTAACGTAGAGAAAATTACTTTGTGAAATTTTAATATCTTTAAACATGCCTTGGGGCGTGACTTTATCTACTGTTAATGTATCGGCGATAACTTCTACTGATTGTCAATAAATTTAATAAGCTTCACATTTCACTACTTACAAAACCCACGTCAAATAAATAAATTAACCCGCGTGGAAGAGCCGTTACAATACATAGTATTTCATCTTCGGTCGTACAAACATCTAAAATATATAAAAAGCATTTTCTGTCCGAGTGTGTATAGTTCCCGTAATACTTATTACTGAACGTAGAAGTGATGATTTACCAAGTATCTACTGGTCGCCCATCCAACTTTTGACCCCGCGCAATATATCTTAACTTTGTCGATGTCACAATTTATATAAGCTGCTAGACTATGCCTTTTTCTATAATATCAATATATTTTTGATACTTTTGTTGAAACATTCCATCATTAAACGCCAAATATATCACATCTCTTTAAACGGGAGTTAGTAAGGCTTTTAATTTTGCAAAATGATTGCCTTTAAGCCTCTTAAGGGTTTAGTGGGTAATCCTCAAAGGCTCGCCCTAGTAGGATCGCCTTTATGAGACTTAGATGGCCGCCTTAGGGGTTCCTTATTTCTTGCTCTGTTTTTAACTATGTTACAGTACTATACCAAAACATTAACTATAATTTTGGACGAAAAATCATTCTATAGATTGTGGCAGTAGGAACTTCTATATTGCAAAAACATTAATTAATAATAGGTAATTATGAAGTTGAGTTTAAGTATAAATTTTATAACTAATATCAAAATTCGTAGCTTTGGGGCCTTTACGGGAGGGCCTTCAACCCTTAAAAACTTTTTTTTTTTTAATAAATAACGCTTTCTACACCCATAGCCCCACACTAGGATTTTCTCCTGTGTCGTGGATGCCATGGAAACACACAAAGACGAATACACAAACACCCAGACCAAGAACAGAAATCTAAACTCATCATTCAAATATCTGTCTGGCCGGGGATCGAACCCGAAACCCACTGCGCGTCAGACCGGTATGGTGACCGTTCCGCCACGCGGATCGTCGATATCTGACATAGTTGACAATTTATGTCTTTTATATTGTCCGTATTGTTGTCAGTCCTCCAAATAATGAGTATTTTATTTTGTTTAATTTAATATTTTTGTAAAACTTATTAGACATAAATAATCAATGCATTTAGTAAAAAGTTGTTATTTTGACATTACAAGCAGACACTTCAACTCTATATAGATGTATAGATCAACCCCAGACAGTATCGTAGTGTTACTTGAGGTTTACCTAATTAATTAAAAAAATATATGTATACGTAAAGTATGGACCATTTCATTCGTTTATACAGGGTTAAATCAAACAAATTAATGAAGTAGGTATACTTCACATTGAAAATATTTTGTTTTTATTTATATTAACATTAAATCACATGATTTAAGTATATTTTATTTTCCTATGCACAATAATGTCAGTTAATACAAAATAATATACTATATATATTCTTATCGTGTTAAAAATAAATACATGGAAGCAGAATTTGCATGCAAATTGCTCTTATCGCTTATAAGTGACCTCTTCGCAACCTTTCAGATAGAAAAAATCAGAGTTTTATTTACATAGGGATAAATACATGACTTCAAAAACAAAAGATTGGATAAAATTATTTTTAACAAATAAATAAAACCGACTTCAATGTCAAAAAAAGTAAAAAATATATTCATAAATGTTGGTGTAGTGCAAAGTTCTAACTCAGCTATCATATTTGTACACTTTACGTAACTTAGCGAAATATAGTATACTAGTTGATCCCCGCGGTTTTACCCGAATT
>DWNY01000272.1:0-17957 GCA_018250635.1 Telegonus apastus | reverse complement strand
CAGCACTGACAACTATACTGACAATGTAAAAGACATAAATTGTCAACTATGCCAAAAAATGCGTGACATGCGCTCTTACGGCTGAAACCTACAAATTTATCTAAATCATCTTTGGTAATTAATGCTGCTCGTGCTACGTGCGGATGAGCACGGGACACCGACGCGCGTAGCAACCAATACCTGACCTCTAATAAGACTATAGATTTTCGCTATAACTGACTGTCGTTTCCAGTTAGTTATTATTCTGCGAATATAGGTGTAACCGAATAACACTAAAATGGACAGCTAATAAATTTCTACGACAATTTACACTGACATTAATAGATTTTATAACGTTACGTGTGTATTTTATAGCAATAAATTATGTAAGTTTTTATGTTGGCATGCATTATGTCTATATACACAATGCTATCCTTCATTCATATATACAAACATTATATTCATTTCATGTATGGTATTATAGGCATTTGTTGGACAATGCTTTTGAGACTAGAGATTAGTCGCCCGATTGTTAATAAACATTTGTCTATTACCTAATGACATCATATTACTTAGCACATATCCTTAACCACGGAAAGCAAAATACCTTTATTGTTCATGTTCAGCGAACAATATGAATAATAAGTAGATAATCTGCAGTTATTTTTCTTGAACATGGACGCCTGAATCGAACACGTCATCGACCCTGACAGTTATTGACCTTCAGGGACAAAGACATTTTGAAATTATGACTCCTCGATTACGTACACTGTACAAAATTTATTTCTCGATGAATCCTAGGAAATAAGAAACGTCTTAATATCGAACCCGTTAATTTTGTTACTTGCAACGGCCAATTAAAACGTGATTTTATTGCCTTTTAGTGAATGCGGCAAATCTTTTAAACTTGATACATTGACGTGATTGATTGTTTTATCAAGAAGATTGGAGCGAGTCCTATCTTCTGTCATTAATCGTGGTATTGCGATAAGCTTTTATCTTAATTTAAAAAAGATTTCTAATATTATTTATTAATTATTTCCGATTGTCGCCTACAGACCGTATCTAACACGGTTTTTGTCATGACGTGTGACATTAAGATAACTGAAAACATTTTCCTGCTACTGGGTCGATCCGCGATTCCGCTAAAATGAAAGTAATTCCTCGAACACACTTCGGGAGTAAGTTTGCCATCGCTTCGTTTCGGAGGTCGTTCGCATGGCGTTAATTGAAATAACGTTACGTCTTAGTAACACTGCATGACAGCAAAACGACCATTACCTAATCAATAAATAGGCGTGTATTTCACTGTTTATGATTAATTAACCAGTATACTAGTTTCCGTCAATCATTAGTGAACGTTGAAAAAAATAATTTCGTACTTTCAAACGTACACTGGTATACACCTACATTGTTTATAATAAGTAGCTAACTTGCAAGAAATCGACATGTTATTAAGTTATCACTGGAACCCAGATCTGTCAACAACTGTAAACTAAACCACAAGAACACCATCAGAATTTCTTTACAATATGCAAAGATTACGTTGAGATAAGAACTTTCGCCTTTACATAATATACTATATATTTGTTACCATTTTATTTTCATTTGGTCTTTATATTGAATACTGTGAAAGAAAAACAACCTTTCCTAACTATTGTAGACTTGTTCAAGCTGGTACGGTCATCAGGGAAAAATCTATACATTAAAACTGTTCGACACTTACGTTTACCTCCTCTATCTGAATATCAATGAATCTGCGTCTTAGATTTAATGTTTGGAATTAGTTTTTGATGACCATGGACAGATAATGCACTTATTGCATGTTTGCTGCTCCTGTCACATTCAGGCCATTATGTTTTAAAGTTCCACGTCCAAATATACCTCTACATCCTATAGTAAACATAAACATACTTCGATGAATCAATTACTCATATTTTTTGAGGAATACATAAATGTTATTTTCCTGTTACGTAAAAAGTCCTGTACGGGTCGTGGTGTAAACACATCGATCAAGTTCCGGTAACCTCTCAAGGTGCAATTCGTCAACGCTGACCTACAGAAAGGTTGATTAGGCGTTGTATGGATAATTAATACCTGATTTGTCTGTCCCAGATACGGGTGGCGCATCACAAGCTGCGCCGGCGCCAGGCCTAACTGTTGATTGGCATTTGTGCATATAGTTGCGTTTAGTACGTACACTATACCTTGTCTATTGGCTATCCAATCGCTTAAGTTGTTTTGTCAATTTCTTTTGATGTTTACGTAGCAAACAGAATTTAAGTTTGGCGGTCAAGTCGCTGTTATAAATAGGTAAATAAAGATCATTTATTTATCATTGGACAAATGTAACCACTTAACATCAGAGAAGATGGTTACACGAATATTGCTTAAATTTCAAGAAAAATCTGCACGTCGACCGCAATTAATTTAATTAGATCCTAGGTAGTGATTACGTCTGCGCTACACACATTGGCTTGTTGGCAAGCTATTCTATTTTGCCTTCCTGCATTGCAATAAAGGGAACGTACCACTCAGTATCGTAGTTGGTTTTAAACGCCACTGGCTAGTTTAGCTAGCCGATTCATTATACAAGTATGTAATACAAATTACAAATTTTATTTTATATGATGGGCAAAATACTCCTGCCCCTAAACGTTGCGCCTCTGGCAGCTGCCCCTTAGGCCAGCTCCGGCTACCGCGCTGAGAGCACTTAGTATGGCCGCCTTAGCAGCTATAGGGTGCCTGCGGCCCATCCTCCTTAATTTTTTGCTATAAGAACATATATTTACACGATTTATGTAAAATTGTATCGTAACTAATAATAAATAACTTAATTACTAACATATATCTAACAATTTCATTAAATCATGTTGTTAAATTTTAGCCTACTTCTAATTGTCGATTGGATATTACTATAGATTAAAGCGTCGTTCTAACTATAATTGTCTGTGAATTAAATAGCGTTCAAAGTTAGGCGTAATTATTGATTATTGATATTTTTCCAGCACCATTATCTTAATTATTACCAATAACAAAGTGAAATAAATGGATCTACTATCTTCATTATCACCTATCAGAAATAGTTATGTAAGTGGATCTACTATCTTCATTACAACTATTTTCATTAACACTTATCAGAAATAGTGAAATTAAGCGATCTTAGTCCGTTTATCATAAATTCAATTTGGAATAAACTACATTTGTTCTTACCACGCTGGCACCTACACTTGCTCATCAGCATATTTCGTACCATTCACACTTTGCAAATAAAATTAAACGAAGAATCTTTATGTATCTGATCTTCTCGTATATGTACATTAAAAAGAGTTCAGTAGAGAAAACGCTGAGTTTATATGAACAAAAATCGTCAATGATAGGTAATATAAAGGCTCGAGAATTGACAATCATAAGTCAATAATAATAATTGTCAATAACTTTCTTGATATTTGTATGAATAGTGGAAAGCTTGAATTCCATCAGTATGAATCACAATCTATAAATGAATAAATTGCGAAAGTTGAAAATTCTGGAAAGATTGTATTGACTTAGTATAAATATAAACTGCCGTTACAAAGTCTAATTTTCCGACATTCAGATAATTTTATTTGAATGTCAGAAAATAAAAACGACAACCTAAATTTAGATTCATAGAATGTCGCCGTTATTATTAGCCGTGTCGTAACAATTGAATTGTTCCACGGCTATTTCAGATTCGCATTGTTGTATAAAAATTAGAATTAATGGTAGGCGACGAGATTAAAAGGTGTCTGGCGCATTTCCGTTATAGTGGCAAACGAAGTATCCGCTGGCGCGCATTCAGTTGCTGGAGTTGATGTGCACAAAGCTTGCGGTATTGCATCGACTCGACGGACGAGTGATGGACCGCCCTGACACGAATAGGGCCAACACAAAAGCCCAACTAACAAAACTAACTGTACAAGACAGGATGACCCACGAGATAACTTACGCCCATAATAACACCTCGGCCAACAACCACACTCAATGCAAAGAGTTATATGACATGCACAATTAAAATTCATCCGCACATTTAATAGATTAAATGCCAATAAATTGTAATCAGTAATGGTTCACGGAGAATCTAAATTGCTGTTAATCGTTCCACGACAATAAACGACGTCCGCGGTAGGCGAATGTTTTACTAATTTTAACTCGTCGATAGTGTTGCGTCACTGATGCTTAAACTTTACGTACATACTTGCATATTTTATGTAAATAAATGTAAGATTATTTCGATAGTTTAGTTGTAGCGTGTCAAAAACTTAAACCAATCAATTGATATTTTGCAACTACAATCGTTTGAGAAGAGAATATGAAGGCTGTTAAAAATAAGAACCCAAAAAAATATTTATTTTTCAAAATACTACTAAAGAAAAATGCAGGAAAGGCCGAATGTATCTATAATGTTGTTGTTATTTATGTTTTACGACTTAATTGTCATTGAGCTTATGTCAAAATCGGACCCAATCCAGAAAAGTGTTTAACGGTTTAATGGGTCATCCAAACCGTTACATAATTCGCCGGCGGAGTGCATCGGATGAAAATTGATGTATGATCGAAGGAGATGGTGTGGAGCGGTGGCGGGGCAGCGCGGGTGGCGGCGGTGCGCGTGCGACTCTCACCGCCTTATCTCTCGCGACCTCCGCTGCGCCCGGACGCGCACGCACGCCGCGCTCCGCTTTGCTTGTAACCGCGCCGCGTTCGCGCTATGTCGCCCGACCGACTACAAACTTATGTGTTCGAATATTTCAACATTTTTTGTTACAAAAGTGTAGGCTGTAGCCCAGAAAGAAGGCAGTGACTTATTTTGTTTAGGTGATAATTGACTCTGGACTAATATTATTATTTATACTAGGCTTTCATAAGTACAATACGACGATGGTGTCGGAAGGGGCTCTGCCCGTAGTATGGTGTATGCGCGATAATCAACTTGTTCCTCATCAAGTGTCCGGCGTTAAGTTGCAAGGAGCCGTTACCGGTGCACACATAGCGGCCGTTACGGACTTTTTACGTATGGTAGCGGGGACACCCATTATCCTGCCGCATACGGCTGTGCCCGACAACAATGACAATGACATCAATAAAGAAAAGGAAAACAATACCAGACGTCGCAAGATGTCAATGCAAGTGGAGGTTCCGTGTGTTTTCCTGTCCGAAAGTGCGCTACAGAAAGCGAAAAGTCGTAGTAACTCATTGGAGGAAAAGGTAATTTTCGAAAGGCGTAAATCACCTGCAGCAATCAGACGGCATTCAGATGGCAATTGTAAAAATACTATAATACCTAACGATATTCGACAGGGTACTGAAAAAGATAACTTTAAAAAATTTTCATTCCCAGAATCAGTTGGAGAAACTAGTCCTCAAAGGATTACCAGAATAATAGAGTTAGATGATTTTAATTCCGAAATAAAAAACTCGGAATCTGATAGGGAGATTCCCCAAAAAATTACTAGAATAATAGAATTCGAAAATGATAATTTATCTTCACAAATATCTGTAGATGATCACGAAATACCACAAAGAATAACGAGGATAATTGAGTTGAACGAAGATAATTCATTTTCTACGATTACTAGCAATGGAGATTTGGAAAGAGAAGGATCTCAAAAGTTTAGTAGAATTAGTAAAGACAATAATTTTCCAAGTATGGCTAAAATTATAGAAATGGAAAATGAAAAGTCCAATGAAAGGAGGATATCATTAACAAACGAGCGCGAAATCGGTTGCGGAATGGGTGAAAATTGTAGCGATGAAGTAATTATAAGATCAAAACCAATACAAAGAAGTAGGTTTAGTGTAGACTCTTCGTGCTCCGATAACTCTTATGTTAACATTGAAACGATTAAGAGTTTACAGGATGTTAGAAAAGAGGAAGTTACAGAATTCGGTACAAGTCCCGATTCCATATCAGCATCTAAGCCTATTGTTCGTTCGCGATTTAGAAGAAAAAAAACTTCTGTCTGTTCGATCGGCTCGTCGGACTGCGATGATGAAGTAGATGTAATTTTTAAGTCTAAGCCAAAATCTAGTCAGTGGGTGAGTCTGGATTGGATACCTCCATCACCCAAAGAAGAGCCAGTGATTGCTCATGTCTGTGATAAAAATGATTTTATTTCGAAATGGATAGCTGAACAAAACTCTCAAGACAGCGGAATCGTTCCCGACGAACGAAGGAGAAGCCTTCCGCCAAAATCGAATGAACTATATCTGCAGAATATGAGACGGTTTAGTGACGGGTTACAAATATGTAAAGAAGATGCAGCGAGTGACTCACCAGCTACTGTAAAATGGAAATGGCACGACATTGTTAAACGACATCTTCAATTACTTAAAAATGATAAAGGATTTAGAAGACAAAGAGGCAGCTGGATGCGTACTGCGCGGCGGCTATCGGCAACAACTGTCAATAATAAAAGCTCGGATCACTTGCCTTTAGACAACTACATGAAGCTGAATACTATGCCGTAAGTATTATACTCTAGCTAACATGACTAACCATTTCTAGAGGTAAAGGGCGGATATGTTTAAATATTTTGGATACATCGATACGCTTCTATGCAACTAGTCACATCGGTCTACTTAACCAAAGCCCAACCCGTTCAGCGAGTAAAACTGGTTACAACCTCACGGCCCGCGGCGAACCACAGTTTTGTGCTAATCATTTCCAATGACTAATAACGATGGACGTTGTTAACTCTTTGCTTTGTACTTACATGTAATGTATTATCTTGTACACATTTGGAATGTGTTGAGCTTTCTTTCCAGTTAATAATTACTGGTTTCGTAATATTAAATCGACATTATCCTGTTTAAACGTAATAAATCTTTGCATTTTTATCTTGTTATCGAGGAAAGGAAAATAGCGCCTAGCGCCTAGAAAATAGCATAAATTCACATAATTCATATTCTCATAGAACTTTGTAGTCTACCGAAAATGCCAAACTAAGGCCAAAAAATTTCTCGATTTAGGAAGAGACCTACGGCTATCAGCAATGTGCTGACGATCATTACAAGTTCTTAAGATTTAAACAATAAAATTCATAAAAAATCAAAATAAGTTCTAAATTTCTCGACTACGCTTTGACTTAGTCATTATGTTTGTCCCGGGAAAGACCAAAGTACACGCTACATACTTCTATCGAGAGATCGGATGTCTTGTATCTTGATAAGGCGCCGGTCGAGGTGCGTGTTACGAGAGCGGGTCCGAGGCACGCGCTTCCGCAAGGCCGTCGATTAGAATGCAGGGAGCTCGCGTCCAAGGCTACATTTGCGCTCCGCGGTCGGTCGCTGCACCGTAGGCCGTCTTCCTCTCCGCAGTTTGGCGATTGGAAGTCGGCTCAGGAAGTGAGCCGTGAAGGTTCACTGTACAACAAAAAGTGTTCGCATACAATCGGAAGCGGCTGTGATTTGAATTTTCGACGTCTCGTACGCTCGTGATTTTATTTTATATACTTCCTTGATCCTCACCGTGAATACAATTAGGACAGCTAAACTTAAACCGATCACTTTGCAATTTTGTTTCATCTTAATAGCTGTAGAGAAATAATTGTTAATGGTCAATAACGGAGCTACTACGTCTTATGCTTGGCTAAGATCGGCATAAAAATGTTAAAGTATGCATTTTTTGGGAAAATCTTCTACGCTAATAGACCATACTGGGATTTATTCTATGTCGTAGGTGCTAAGGACACACACGACATACGAACCTAGATCCAAAACAGAAGTCCCAAGTTTATTAATAAAAGACAGTCCGGCCGGCGATCAAAATCGAAACCCATTGCGAATATTCCGCACGGGTCGACATATTATAATACAAACAAGCAGTCACGAAAGTAGTTATGAAGTAAAATTAAACAATTAGCTATGTACGAGTACTGGAACGCTAGCAAGACGGCGGGAAGCAACCGCGGGTGGTGAGGCAAGATACACGGACGTGGCGGTGTCGGTTTCACTGATCAACCTTGAGGGTTACTCTGGTTGCACAATCATAAACTCATGCTATTTATTCACATGTTACACATGTATGTTGTGCTTTAACCTAGACATGTGGATTTTGGACTACACATTGCGTTAAAGGTCCTGTTTTGCTTCACGAGCAAGGCGTCTCACTTTTTTTCATGTGTGAACTTATTACTCTTTTTCTTATTAAAACATTATTAAACGCTACTATGCTCTTGTTTGAAGAGCGTAGTAGACACACAAGGTAATCCAATTTAATTCTCAAGAAAGCAATCAGTGGCCGTTCTAAAACAGTACTACAATACTGTTTATTTGATCGACTTTAACTACTTACTATAGAACGGATTCCATGCCATTTATTATATCAAATAGATTCATTATCATATTCATTGTTCGTAAATAGATCCATCGCTAAGACTCTCATAGGGTTACCTGCGAATTTGTTGTTAAATGTGCAAAGCCTCCCAAACCCATTATTTAATAAATCCTTATTATTCTATTGGAAGGACCATGCCCAGATTTGCAATAAGACTGTAATTACGGTGACATAATACATATATGTATGTAGTTGTTTCCACAAACTTCCACGTCAAGTCATAATTAAATATCAAGTTTGCAGGAAAATATCAATCAAATGAATATGTTTGTAAATCTATTGTTGTTACTGGTAGTGCTTTCATACATCGGCAATTGATTGTTAATTCTTCCGTAATAACTTAAAATCAAATTGTTAATAAGATCTAATCAGAATTTGAAATTTCCTGGTTGTAATTATATCCTTTAATGTGCAACATACTATATATTCCTCTATACAATTTCAGCGTAAATTATTTAAGTAAAGCTCAACATTTAACTAAGGTCGGAACTGTTACAATACTTCTCTTCGTCTTTTAATTACCTTAAAAGTCACAATTATATTTTCGATCGATTAACACATGTATTATATCGAGCATCCGAAATAATTGTTCTAAAATACAATATTATGATATCAAAAATCTACTTATACTACACAAAAAAATCAATTTAACTTGACATTAAAACATCTTCCTCAAAAATATATTGACACGATTTACTTTTCTCGGTATCTCTTTCTCATCATTCGTAAAAATTTATATGAATTTATATATAATTTTTCCTCGAATTGTTAATCTTTAGCATAGCAAAAAAAATAAGTCGTATGTTAAACATTGTTAAATTATAATTGACAAATATTTTATCACTGGCCTCCGAATTGAGGAATTAAAATGGCAATAACGTTAGTATACCAGCTGGTGTTTTTTTCATATCAATCATGCATATTGTTATTAAACATTGTTGCTTTATTATAATTCTAGAGCACACTATATCAATAGAGACTCGTAGGTCACGGACACACCTTGCCTCGGTTTGATACGCTGCATTGAATATTAGATATTATGTCTGCTACTCATTCTATTCAATTGAAATACCTAATAGTTATATGAATGAGTAGCTATGTACTATATGAAGGATGGTATGTATCGATATGTTAGTCGATGATACTCCAAAAGTAAAATGAAGAATTGCAACATAAGTATTGTCCATTAAAATGGTATGTAACGTCACATACTCGAAGCAACTTTTGTGCGAAAACCTCCGTTTTGTGCGAACCGTTCTGAAAACCGTGCGTGTTGCGTTCAATGATGTCAACAATGCTATTGTGCTGAATAAATCCGCGGACTTTCAAACAAACAAATACATTCGCACCGACACTTTGTTGCTTGTTTTGCCTTCGGTTCCTGTGAATTTTTACGTCCATAACTTGAAATTACGGAAATTTCACTTGGAAAAAATTACGTGCTTTTACTTAGGTACAATAACAAGTCTGTTATCTTTTTTACTTTTTTTTACACCCTACTTGCAAGAACAGAAAAGAAATTGAACATAAATTTGTTCAATTTAAGCTTAGATTTAAACATTTTGTATATTTGTAGCGTAATTAATGTATTGTATATGAAAATATCTTAAAAATACCTAAATTTTATAAATCTGAATGCTACTTGTGTTACTTGTTATATACGATGTTTACTTTATCTGTTAATTACTATGACTGCCGAAATTTTATTTGATTAGGAGTCAAAGATAAGTGATCGAATTGTTTCAGATATAGGCAATAGAATATCGCATACATTTGTTTTGTGTTTTTCGGACATTTAACACGTCTTTATTTTAGTTGAGTGAATATTACGCGTGTGATCTTAACAATGTAGTGGTGCTTGTGTGTTTTACCAGTTTCAAACTGAATATGATAGCGACAAAGGTGAAACTTCATAATGCCATGACGCTGCCATTAATTTATTCCCGTAGAACAAATCATGCATACGGAAACTGAAAGGACACGCATTTGGAATAAAAAGTACAGTTACAATTATTTTATTGGCTTGTTCAATGGGAACTGAAATGCAAATGCACTACATAGTTGTCTAACCGTATCAATTGCTCTTTAGTTTTTGTTCACTTTCACTGCTCGAACGCAATAATTTGGGTATCGTATCGTGACGTGCCGCTTCGTAACATTGATAGTTTTTTTTTTTTTTACTAAGTGGTATACAGAGACAGAGGTATACCACTTTCTACGCTGCTTTATTTATTTATTGTATCATCTTTAACAACTGTTAGTACTAAACAGCAAACTTAATGACTTTGGCATTCTTTGCCAGTCAACCCTGGGTGACGGGAAGAATTTGTGGCAGGTGTTAAAATAACAGCTCATAATTATAAAATAATTAAACGGTGCTCCATATATTTTCTATTATTAATATTATAGTCGCACTACTTAAATGTGAAAAAAAAACGTACTAGATTTTAACTTTTTTTTTTAATTTACCTGTTAACTAGTTGTTCACATGACACAAGACGTGTTTGCTACATATCAATGCAAAAGTATCACCATGAAATGTTTTACGTTATCGAGATATCGCTTATTTATGTTATAAAATTTATTTAATAATATTTTGCCTAGTTTTAAGATAAATGTTGCCTAAAACTGGGTGGACTCGCGTATGTCTGTCAATTAGTTGTCGCATTATGAGCAAATACGGCTCCTTAGAAGGTCTTAAAAGACATCCAAATTCACAATTTACACTTACATCCGACCTGGTAGAATTGAACTATAGTAATTGTGACCACCCGTCAATAGACTATTTATAATTCCAGCTAAATGTTTCATTGTTCAAATGACACACGTGTTGGAAAATCGATAGAAATGGCCGTTCTTATCACAGTGGTCGACGGAGGTCGTCCGCCGTAGAAGAACAACACAACTGGTTTTATGCATTGTTTTTATTTTTTATGCACGCGAGCCGCGCTCACCGCCGTCCGTCTCTGATATAATCTTACCTTATAAATATGTTTTCAATATTCCCTATACACAAGATAGATGTTTAATTCTTCGGCTTTATGTATGTTATATTACGTTGTTATTATTGGTTATTATCTAAACTTACTTATCAACATTACACGAATTCGACAAAGTTACCAAGCAATAATACCTACCATTGGAAAGAATAAGCTTCATTTGCATATTGTTTATTCAGGATTAATTTCATCGCTTAATAAGTCAGAAAGCAAATATCTTCAAGTTATTTGAACAGTGAAAAAATACCGCTGATTTGTCACAGCAACAATAATTTCTATATTTAATTAGAACTATCACTTTTCCAATTACTCTAAGCTTATGTTCGATAAAAAGCGAAGAAACAATAACATACATTAAATATAAAAATGAATGAATCATGTTAACAAATTTCTTAGATATTTAACGCATTGAATAACTACCTTTTAAAAACATTTTAATGATACTTAATAGATATGATTTCCCCAACGAATTATTAGAGATTGTAACAAGCGATCGATCTACTTAAGCAATCAAAATCGTATCAAATGACAGCAGTAGTGTTCGTCATCATAATTGTATACCTAATGTATTATCTGCTTCTCCGCGTATTTGGCCGATTTTATCAATTGCGTTGCATAGTTTACATGAACCTTTGATTTTTTTTAATAAATAGACCTTAGATGGTAAAAAGTAGTTGTTTTTCAAAGGGTTAATTCTAAACGTTTAAATAAAATTCGTCAGAATACAGACATAATTATTATGGGATCATAAAATATAAAGTTTGAAAGAAAATAACTATTGTAGCTGAATTAAAATTTTATTCCTTGTGCACACTATGTGCGTCAAGTCATTAAATAGACAATTTATATGGTAATGAGCAAATCACCACGCGATTAATATTTTCGCCCTCGATCAACAATTCGCAGCAATAGATGGTGAGTTTTGTTTTTCGCATCATGCCTTTAGTAGATCAACAAGAGGTAGTAATATTTTACGACTCATTGTAATATTTGCTAATAATAAATAATCGCAATCGGAACGCCAGTTGACTGACTAATATCCTTCCAATATAGTATGTAAGATTTTCGCGGTGTCGATACGCAATAATTTAATTAGAAAATATTTTTAAATTATTTATTGTAAACAAGATTTTATTATCTATCGTTCATAATCGGATTAACACTTTAATGATAAAAAAATATCTATTCATTTTTTGCAATGTTTTTTAATCAAATTTTAATGTAGAGTTTGAAAATGAATTTTTGAATGACAAAAACTTGGGCTAATGTACACAAAACTTGGCGAATTTACTTGAACTAGATAATTACAGCCCAACTTATCAATAGTAAATCAATTACGAAGTCATTTATCACTAACGACTACGTCTTGGGAAAAAAACTGTTAGTGGTAATGAAAATTTTAGTTTCAATCTATTATATTTTGTCCAAGTTCCTATTCTAAAATAAAAAGAAACTGTTTAGCCGCAGTGTCCTAGAAACCTTATTAGGTAAATGTTGTCTGACTTTTCATGAAAATAACAAATCAAGTACCTACATCTATCTGTCAATAACAACAAATAACCGAAATGTTCAGTTCAGGCCATCTGCTGTATAGCTTGTCAATTTGACAAATGCCGTGTAATTAGTCAGCGGCGTTTCAATTTTGTTTGTTTGCATCGATTTGAAGGCTTCTTGCATAATGTGCGTAATGCAAATCCTTGAATATTTATCTATGCTATTATTGTTTGTGTATAAGTTATTCTCAGTATGACTAGCTGTTGGGAAGTCCTTATTGAAAATTCAATCTATGTCTCGATATGCGTCTGTTATCCTTATCTGTCACTTGTCTGAATAAGTAACGGACAAACCCATATTGCTTGCGAATATACCGTTTACTTTATTATCTTTAATGGGGTTTTTGGTTCATGCATCTCAGTACAAAAGATTCACCTCTTTGCGTTATATTTCATTTTGAAGGTTCGACTCAATGTCTGGGGTTAAACGTTATATATGTTTATCTCTTCGCCAGAAAGAAATTCTTAACACCATTTTACGCGCACCTTGAATTTGTTACAATAGCCTTTAATATTATTTATACAACAACGATGTTGTTGTCAACGTGATTCAAGTTGCAAGAATAATGAAAAAGGTAGGTATAAAGATTGATGGGAAACATTATTAAATCAAGAAGACAATTAACAACAATTATATGAATATAAAAACGTTATAAACCTATTGAAATCTAGTGTTACGTAGACGTAGGTTGTACTTTTTTCAGAGATAATGTCTTGTATCCAGTGTTTCTATGTAGGCAAATATTAAAATGCAATGCATGGAGGCTCACGTGGCTAAAGCTACGTTCTAATAAAACGTGTTCCTGAAGGTTTCAATACAAATAGGATAGACGGACACAAGATTAAACGTGACGAAAAACTATCCCACGGCACTCACCTATTATACCTACACACAATGCAATGCTAAAACCATCGCGGTACTCAATCCAATTTCCATTACGTTTGTCGAATAATTACTAGAACTAATCATTATAACCCATTGAATTAATCTCACGTGGACTTAAACACACCTGTAGCTACTGTGACACGTTGCACTCAACACGTTATTCAGTCTGCGTCTTGCGAATGCCTATAGCGCAATGTGCAGGAGCGATGAAACTGCAAATTATCTGCGACATGTGTTAAGCTCTGTAACAGTATCTAGCGATGAGCTCAAAAACTAGTCTTTGCGCTTCAGACGCTATCTTACTCACTTGTCCATCATACGAGACAGGACTAGAGATGGCCACTTTACTTTTCGAATATTTTGCAAATTTCTCGAATAGTTTTAAAGTTTCTAATTGTTATAGTACCATCACTATTGAATACTCAACGGAAACATGTGAACTTTTAATTACTAACCAATATTTAACAAATACACCGGTAATTAATTGTTTTTTGCTTTAACTTGGTTCATTTTAAATGTTAATTTAATAATTAGCGTTCTAAAGGATAATCAAGTATTCCATAGACGTATTGTTTGCAAATACACAATATTTAACGTAACTGGATAAAAGATCAATCGAATATATCGAATAGTCATTCGAATGATTCAATCCTTTCGCTCATCTCTAAGGGCGGTCCTATAATTAGATTACCCATCTAGCGAGCAACCTGGAGCCAGGTTGGACTGGCTTAGCAAAAAAATAGCGGCAGCATCGACACGCGAGGTTCAACGATCGCCACTTCACCCGTTAACTAAATATAAAATACCTATCATAGTTTTGATCACGGAAATCAATTAAAATCTGTTATCTCTACTGGAATTACACTTTTATTAGCTTGGACTATGGCCATAAAGCGCTTTATTCGCTTCTCAGTAATGTAACGTTTGAATTTACATGTTACTGTATTACGAAAGCCATGTATGTACATACGTCGAATTCATGTTGCTTGGAATCTTGTGTTATTAATTTTAACCTATAACAACGGTCGCAGGGTTAGTCTGTTTTTATGTAATTGTCTTGATACATTCAAGATGGTACTATGGTAAATCATGATTTGGTTTTATGTAAAAAAATAGGAATATAACGAAAGTTAGTTAAATAATCTATCTGATACTTTTAAAACTTGAACGAGTCGAATGTTGAAAAATATTAAAAGTTGTGTTAAAAATGTAAATTGTTCAATCCTGAAGTTGTAACTAAATAAAAAGGAATAAAATCTAATGTTCCAAGCTAATTGACTAGAAAGAATAATGAAAGGTGTAAAGTATAAACTAAGATAAACGCATAGAACCGCGAGCGGAGACTGTAAATTAATTAAAACATAACTTGAAGCGACAGCTTTTAATATGATAGATAGTATCTATGTATTCGATTCTTAAGTCATACCTCCTTATAAACCGTGTACATGAAATAAACAACGTTATATTAAGTTATACCATTGAGCACATTAATAATTGCAAATTTATTCCTATTACTTTTACTAATACGTTAGTAGGTCACGAATAGTTGTCTTCGTTCAATACTTGTTATAACGAATATTGCCTCTTAGTCTTAACACTTTTACTCGACATTTTCTAGACAATGAAGCCAAGTCGTATTTGCGCATTACTATTTGAACTTTCCAATGTCTCCCAATTGAAACATGCAGAGTAAATATATTAACCGCAAACAAATAGTTAATAAATTATAGGCACTATTGCCACTTAGTCAACGCGGTTTGTTTGATCAGGATTTTCATTTAAAATCGGATCTGGATTACGTATAATTTGAATAATTCAAATCTAAAAATGGCCGAATTTTAACAATACATTGAAATAGTAATTTAATTAAGTGCCTGTAAAAGCTGACAGGTAGATATGTATATCATAAAACATAAAAATATGGTAGGAACGATTTAACATTTTTTTCCCGCCATCTTTGGTCGCCATTATTTTAATAGACGGGGCAAATAAATCCAAGCTCATCGTAAATATGTCGATTATTCTTTATTATATAGATACCTATGTAGCATATAAAATATTCAAAATCTGCATTTTTAACTTACGTAAATACTAGTGAGTGTTTTATTTCCTTCTATTCATACAGTGCGTCAAGATAACCAAAATTCAAGTTTCATATGCAATACTAACTTTCTTCTTCCAACTTTCGCTTTTGCCTCAGTTTTTTTCGAAATATTCTCTTAAGAAACACTTGGTTTGTTTGTCATAAAATACTTATGTATTCATACGTCACAATAATGTCATACGTTACACTGTTTTAATTTTATTAGATATGTGTTATTTCCACGCATTGTAATGAAAAAAATCATGTGACCCAAAATTTAAATTAAATCTCTAAATATCATTTTGAATCAAAGTGACACGAATTTAATGAGAGTACTCCCACAACAAAAATAAGAGATAAAGTGCGCTGTCTATGATAAAAAATATTGCGTAAGATGATTTTGCCAAGTTATTATTTAAAATTTATTACGAGCGATTATTATGTATCAATCGATGCAGAGGTTACACCCGCATAATTTTAACATTGATTCATGTTTGAGGTTACTGTAGTTGTTTGGAACCGATAATGCATAACGTGAGGTTAAGATTAATAAGATCGAGGTGACGATTTCTCTTGAAACTAAATGCAGGTCAAGGTCGATCTAACGTCGCTCGAATGCTTCGTAAATTAAGCTTTAACGAGCTAGTGTGGCCGTTCCATGGATGGAATGGTATCTCGAAAGATTAGTTATTTCCTATACTATGTAAAGAAAATTAGTAGTAAAAGTTAATTTTAAGTGTGTTCTTGCATTCTTCTTGTTTGTTGAATCTAATGTGTAGCTTTTCTTTGTATTAATGAAGTAGCAAACTAGCATGCAGTCCACCTTATGGTACGTAGCCACCCATGGACATTTATGATCAACCCCAGGTCATAGACTCCTACCTGCCTACTTTAGAGTCCTACCTATCACCTTTGAATACTAAGTGCTAACACGGGCTAACTAAGTTAAGGACGAACACAGCAGCGCTTAACACTGTTGTTATTAGGAAGAAAAATGTATGGCGGTGATGCCGCCGGAGTCGAAATACAAAGGGTTTCACTACTGTTATATTAATTGTAAATACTTTTATCTATGTTTATGATCCCCAATTATCAGTATTCATTCCACATTCTTCACACTTACAACGAATAAAGCTTTTCTACCATTTCTATAAAAGGCGTCCGATAAATATATATATACATAGAGCTATGATAGTGAAGCTATTTCGTTGATCAAGGTTGGGAATGCCTGGCTTAGATCGACTCGCGCCACAAGTTTAATAACCGCGTTATACTGTAAGGCTGCGTATAAAAATAGACGCAACTTAGTCCTAGTCATCGGTCGGTCGTTTTATTTTCGTCCGCTTGTACTGACGATAAATTAGCGTCGTGAGTAATTAACTGAGGATAATGAATTGTTTCGTTTTAATTAAGGGATGGAGTTCTCCTTTTTTACTTAAATGAGATTGAAATTAGAATTACAAAGTGAGTTACAAGCTGCATATTGTGTTGTCTATTTTTGTTACGTGTTTTCTCACTGCGATGTTTTTGCAATGACTGATATAACTTATAATCGCTTTTTAGGCCAGTAATACAAAGCGAATTAATTATCGAAATTGCATTTATCTTAACATCTCTACTATTTTATCGATCGAGATCGAGTATCGACACGTAGCAATCTATCGGCAGATTGTAATCAAGGCACAAAACGTTATTGAATCCGACTTTGCGTACGCATGATTTCAACGAGTCAATCAATTCTGTATGCGTATCATAGGACCTTCATTAACGTCTAGTAACCTATCTATGACCCTTAGGACGCCCTTAGCACGTGACGAGGTCTAACCCGCTGGTAATAAAAGTCGCCGATCGCGCGCCCTTATCACGGAATATTTTTATGAATATTGCGGCATTGGTTGTAATTGTTATCCTCATCCGCTGATTACTCACAAACAATAATGTTAAAACAGACTATTCGTGCTCTGTTTGACGTGATTGCCGAGATAACATAATTATAGGTGCCTACTTACCCAGTAATGAAAGACTCCGCTTGTAACAACTTGCAACAACACTCGCAACTATTTTAAATCAAATGTTTTTTCAACTTATTCTTACATAAAAT
>DWNY01000271.1:0-17963 GCA_018250635.1 Telegonus apastus | reverse complement strand
GGCGTGCCGGCGCGGTAGCGTCACCGGCGCGCGCTCGTTTCAAATTCGCCGCGACGAAGTTTTGCAACTCTGCATCGGCTTCAACGTTCGGCGGTTACGTTATCACGAGGGCGCATGTTGTCATTAGTTATTTTTAACGCTTTCGAGTTTGCGTCTCGAGGCAATCTACTGGAGCGAGTAACGTATTCATTCAGTGCTGCTTACATAGGTGTACGTTCGTTTTCCGTGCAACTTTCCCACATGCAGCCTTGCGCAACGGCAGCAGTTTGTTTTTGTTCCGCCACACTTCCTTTTCTACAGTCTCATTTGTTCGCTGTTGTACTCACCTGTACTTATCGTTGACGCCAAGTTAACGCAAATGCCGTGCACGCTCACTGAAGTCTCAATGTGTACGTCTTAATGACTATGGCATAAGGTTTAGTTTAGAAAATTTGAAAAACAGTTGCATGTATTGATGTTATTGTATGTTTACTGCACTCGACCACATTAGTAGCTCGATATAACTAGAAGTAAGAGGATAAACAGTTGAAACTTGAGATTCAATGTTATACTTATCACGGCAGTTACCTACATAACAAGGATTTTCGTTGCAATCGCGTAAAAGGTTACGAGCGTAAATTAAATTGCGATATAAATGAAGTATGTGTAACTTTTGTGAAATGGCAAATAGAAACAAAGACCTACTTTACATGCAATGATCATTATCAAACTATATGAGAATGTAATTTCGATTACAGCGACGCCGCCGCGCCCGAGGAGGTAACCTCGACCGAGGTGAAAGAGTCGCCAGTGAAGAAATCACCAGCGAAGAAGGCAGTAGAACCCGCTGAGACCAACGGCAAGGAAGAAAACGGCAGTGAGGATGCTCCAGAAGAGGAAGAAACTCCAGCTGAGAATGGTGACAATGATGATGAAAGCAATGATGCCAGCGAGAATGGTGATGCCACAGGTTGGTAACACTATATTGACGATATAAATTATTATTATCGCCTTGTCAAGTACTAATTATTGCTCTGAAATGCATTTCTCTGTTACATTTGTTAAAAAATTTATAACAATGTATTGCTTTTTTAATTACAGAAAAGACAGCTGTGAAGAGGAAATCTATAGCAGCTGACAATGGCGACGCTGAAGAGAAGACCACGCCAGAGAAAAAGGCGAAAGTGGCAGAGGAAGCACCCGCGGGGGCCGAAGAGCCTGCCGCCTAAGCCCCTGCACTACCAGCTTGGTTTACTGCAATGCATCTACGTTCATTAGGGCTCAACTCCCCATAACATATCCCATTTTTATATACACTTTTCAATACTGCCAAAACCATAGTTTTTATATGACAATATTGTAATTTTGTACTACGAGTTGGGCCCTATTGCGACCTCTAACTTTAGGTTTATAATACGTTGTGTATTTAACTTACCTGAGAAGTACCTGTAAAGTGTAAATTTAATGAAACTGTTGTCACATCCGAGATGTGCATCGCAGTGAACTGATCATAATTATTCAAGAGTTGATTTGGTGTTGAATGCTGTTTTTTGCGTATCGGTGTCTATTTCAACAGACTTGTAGATGGGTTACAGAACTGATGATTAACACACATCGGTATCGGAAAAATCCGCCAGTAGAGTACTGCCAAAGTAATTCACCCAGTGTGAAATCGATTCACAATCCGTTCTGTGAACGACGCGAATTATATAAAACAGCTTCCGAATACAAGGATTTTAGATAAACTAAGATTAATTAAATTGTTTAGATAATTAATTCAGTTGTAAATTTAAGTTAGCAGTAAATGTCGCACATTTATATATTTCATAGGCATTATTACTTAACCATTTAAACATTCCTTTGACTTGGTTACGGTTTGCACTGTGAACCTTTGCGTCCGCCGGAGCACGGTGGTAGCCCATTCGTTCGGCTTGAGAGCGGTTCACATTGTAACACTAATTTTAAGATTGAAATTTAAAGTTCAAAGTTGACAAATAAGGTGATAGTTCATATTGACATACTAATTCTGCGTGTGCTATTTTGTAATTCTATGGGACTTCTATTTTTCTTATATCCTTTTTTTTTCTAATTTATTTTGCTTCTCATTTATGTGATAGATACAAACCTCGAATGTAAGGTAACCTTAATGGATACGAATCTTCATTTTATTCCGAAACGTAACACAACTTGTGTTCTGAGTGTGGAATATTAATTAAGATTTTGATTAACTTTTTCAAACTACTTGACCATTGAATTGTTCAGACTTTGATTCGGAAAGTACATTTAGTATTAGAGTTTAGTAGTATGTACAATTTAACACTACTTCTGAACTTTGGAGTCATAGTGTTTGTAAAATGTTTCTGGCAATAAAATAGTCCAAACAAAATGCTGTCTTTGTCTTTACTTCACATGTACCTACTCACAACGTCACAATGCATCATACAAATATACTACAAAATTGATTTGTAAATATGTTCAACAAATTACATTGGAGTCTTTGATGTTCGACCGATATATATGGTTTCAGAATATACTTGATAACGATCGTTATCCATCGTGTTGTCTATGTACATAAAGTGGTCATAATACATCAATTACTAGGTGAATCAAGGCCAGGCATCACCTTGGATACTGGACAGTACACAACACGTGGCGATAGCATCGCCACACTATCTGTAAGCTTTCGACGAGGCGGGTCGGCATACAACATTTCGTAGTGACATTGTTAGCGATATGAAGTTCTTACTTTTTAGTCAGGTTGTATTGTCGCTAACGAACTTATCAGTTGCACAAACAACACAAAATATCAATGTTTGTAAGTGGCAGAATGGCAGTACTTTATAAGGTTTTTGTTTCATTATTTTCGGGTTCTATGAAATAAATGTTTCTTTTAGTATTGGTAAATGAGGAAAATAATGCCTTAGCGGAGAAGTCTTTTGAGGTAGCGAAGGAGTATGTCAGACGAAATCCTACCCTGGGTCTTGCAGTGGACCCTATAATCGTTGTTGGAAATCGAACAGATGCCAAAGCATTTTTAGAAAATGGTAAGCTCTTCAATAGTTTGAGTAATTTAGTAATTTTTTGTAAGGATTTGTAGTTTTTGTATTAAAATTATACGAAAATTATGCGTAATTTACATACTTGCGTCACAAGATATTTAAATACGTACGTTCGTTACAATACATGCCAGTTTTGCATGTTCCTTTCAGTTTGCAGAAAATATAATGACATGATATCAGCCAAGAAAACTCCACACGTTGTTCTCGATTTTACTATGACCGGGGTCGGGTCCGAAACCATAAAGTCATTTACAGCAGCATTGGCATTGCCAACTATTTCTGGATCGTTCGGTCAAGCGGGCGACTTGCGACAGTGGCGCTCTCTCAACGTCAACCAAACTAAGTTCCTCATACAGGTCATGCCTCCAGCAGATGTCCTTCCTGAGGCTATTCGGGCCATTGTCACCAAACAGGACATTACTAATGCTGCAATTATTTTCGACGAATTATTCGGTCGGTAACGATTAGTGTAAATATAACTTAGCGAACACTTGTAAATTGTTATATGCCTACTTCATTTTATGACTCATTTACAGTCATGGATCACAAGTATAAATCGCTGTTGCAAAATATTCCTACGCGTCACGTTATAACGCCTGTAAAGAGCTACAGTAAGGATGAAATCAAGACGCAGCTGCGGAGTTTGCGGGAATTAGACATTGTTAACTTTTTCGTGGTGGGAAGTCTGCGAACCATAAAAAATGTCCTGGATGCTGCAGACGAAAATCAATATTTTGGAAGAAAAACAGCCTGGTTCGCACTGTCTTTGGATAAAGGGGACATTAGTTGCGGTTGCAAGGATGCTACAGTCGTCTACATTAGGCCGACACCCGATGCAAAGAGCAGAGATCGTTTAGGAAAAATTAAGACAACATATAGTATGAATGGGGAGCCAGAAATTACATCTGCTTTTTACTTCGACCTGTCATTGAGAACGTTTTTAGCAGTAAAGTAATAACCTCTTATTCGTAGTTCACGACACTTTATTTCTGTTCTAGTGCACCACGTGGTAATTTGGATCATCTAATTATAACCTGGTATATTCCATGAGTGTTGCGTTTTATGAATTTCCAGATCACTGCTGGATTCTGGCAAGTGGCCAATCGACATGAACTATATTACTTGTGACGATTACGATGGTAAGAATACCCCTAACAGGACCTTGGACCTTAAAACTGCGTTTCAAGAGGTGAGCTATCGTATTATTCGTAAGCTTCACTACGTCATTACTCACTCGACAGGTACCATGAAGACAGTATTAACACTTGCCAAAATAGGTGGAATGTATTACAATAATTTATTCTGGTACAATTCCATTCGTTCATTGACATAATGTTGTCTTCAATAATATTATCAAAGTCTATAATAGGGTTTTTATTATTACGTCATAATTTCATATTATATTCATTTAAAGATATATGTACCTACTATAATAAAAAAATGGTGTAGCAATAATTGCTTATGAACGATAAGGCCGTGTATAGTTTCTGCGGCTTCATAGTATATTTCTTATTGTATATCTAAGTGTATAAGTCTATTGTAATCAAGGATCTGTTTTATTCATACATTAATATAATCGCCAATTCGGTATTACACAATTCTGTAACGCAAAATACAGGTGAAAGAAACTCCGACATATGCTCCCTTCTACATCCCCGAAGACGACCCTATGAATGGCAGAAGTTATATGGAATTTAATACTGACTTGGCAGCGGTTACTGTCAAAGATGGAGCTTCTGTTGGCAGTCGTTCCTTGGGATCTTGGAAGGCTGGTCTAGCCAATCCCTTATCACTGACCGACCCAGACAACATGAGCGATTATTCTGCGCAAATAGTGTACAGAGTCGTTACAGTCGAGGTAGGTAAATGAACCCTGTTATTGTTTAAACTGTTGTTAAGTTGATAAAATTTCGTCTGTACAATATAGACACTTGAATAAATATTCGCATCCATTAGCTCTTTTGTATGCGATGACTTGTAATTACCGAGGTGTCTGGATATTTTTATTACGTTCTTGGCTTACTAAAATATTCCCGTTAAATCTTTCGTAGCAAGAACCATTCATTATAAGAGATGACGAAGCGCCTAAAGGTTTCAAAGGGTATTGCATCGATCTTATAGAAGAAATACGGCAAATCGTTAAATTTGATTACGAAATAACGTTGTCTCCTGACGGGAACTTCGGAAGTATGGACGAAAATGGAAATTGGAACGGTATTGTAAAGGAACTCATTGAAAAGAGGGCAGATATAGGGCTGACTTCGTTATCGGTGATGGCTGAGAGGGAGAATGTTGTTGACTTTACAGTTCCGTACTACGATTTGGTCGGGATCACAATATTGATGAAACTGCCAAGGACTCCCACGTCCTTGTTCAAATTTTTAACGGTCTTGGAGAACGATGTATGGCTGTCCATATTGGCAGCATATTTCTTCACAAGGTTAGCTTATATTTCTGTATTTTATCTTAACGCTTTTATGTGGGGATTAAAAATAATAGGTAATTAACCTAATGAACGTCCAATCAGCGGCATAGAATTGGAATTACAATTTATAAATTTGTTTCCAGAATAATCATGGTAGGTGCGTATCAAAGATTCGGATTATGACGGGAAATGTAATTTATTTTCGATTATTCTATTTTATGTTGTTTTTTACGACGTCATTATTTTCATTATTTCTTATTCTGTAAAGTAAAATTGAACCCGGACTCTGATATCTGTTTATGAATCTAGAAATAACTACTTGCAAAGGATTCCTCTTTATTTCTTAATTAAAATATAGCACATATTTCGAGTTGTAGGCTTTACTTTTGAGGTCTTAGAGCTAGTTCAATGTCTTCATTTCACTGCAGAGTGGCTGACTTCAGAATTCAGGTTAATCACATTATGTCTATTTTTAATTGTCGATACTCGATGAAGTAATGAGACATAAGTAACTTATTTCTTCACACATACATAGGTCATTCAAGTTCTTATACGCGTATGACAAACCTGTTTAGGCAGAGGCCGAATATGTCAGCTTATGTCCATCATAATATAGATAGCATGCCGTTATGTGTAAGCTTTATTTATAAAAAGTTTATAGAAATGTGTATAAATGTATAAAGTAGCCTATACCTTACTGCTTTGTGGTAACTTTCGCATTTATTAGATAACTGTGATACTCTTATAGATGTATACTTTTAGTGAACTTACTCTGAAGATGCTCAGTTTTCGGACGGAATTTTGGTTGTGATAAGTAAAATGGAATATAATTTTGTTATTTGCATGCGCTTGATTCATATGTGGACAGACAAAGTAAATTTACCTGGTTTTGTTTTTAGTATGCAGCATAGCACAGTGATTAAGATTAATATAATGAGGAGAACAGCGTTAAAGTTTAACGAATCAGTTATTCAGTACCAATTAAGCCAACTATTTCTTCCTTTGTTTTTTTTTGTTTTTACCTATTTATTTTTTCTTGTCTTAAATGTTTATTTTTTAATCAATTAATGTAGTAAATCTTTTATTACCTTTAATTAACTTATATCTGACTTATATATTTGAAAAAAAACATGGCATTTTTTTATATAAGTGGCCTTTATCTAGTTTTGTATATGACAAAAGCAGTTAGATGTTTTTTTAGGGAATCTTCATGCATCGTTACACCTATCTTTTAAAATTAGTTTTTAAATCATTATACCTACTTTGAACTATGAACAAGAAAAGTTATTTAAACAGGAAAAGACTATCGTATATTATCTGAATAGTTTTTTATATGTCGATAAAGTGGATGTACCGTAAGCGAAGATTTACACGGGTGAAAATTAGGTCGATGGCAGAAAGTACGATTTTAGATTCTAATTTATGTGACGCAGATGGAATCCATGGAGTTATTTGTGACAAAGTCTTAATAATTTTACATTCAGACCTTGCAAGATTAAAAATAAAAGTAATTTCATAGAAACAATCAAACTAAACTTTATTTTTTACGCGTCTTTTCGATATAATAAATTACTTCAATTAATTATTAAATGATATCGGACTAAACATATATCAATGTAGATTTAGGATTAGTTCATTTCTATTATGTATTGTTACAATAGATAGGTACCTGATTATCATTTTCAACTCGTTTATTTTTTACGATATCAAATTGCACATTTTTTCTATATTTACGAGGTCAAAGCGAAGCGATGTTAAATATTTTATATAAGATTTTTTATTACTTACATACTACGTAGGTAGATTACTATTTTATATATACAAACACTCGGAAAAACCAAAAAGAGTAACAATCGGAGGTCAGACATCATTCATTTTCATTCATATGATTGATTATGTTCACTTATGATTGTACAATAGGAACGAATCATTACTTATTATTCTAAGGCAAAGAATAACACTAGAATTATCTACATCAGGTTAACGTACACAGATGGCGTTATAAACTTTAATTAATCATCAAGGTGAATGTGATAGGTTATTAAAGTTGTTCTTTATGACAAGGAAAATACCTTGCAAAATCTGTGCTGTGCTGGCATTCAAAGTCTGATGTCAGTTTAAAACCTGCCTAATAATAATTTATAGGAATTTTAAAGGTGAAGTGAGACTTAAATAGAATTGCCGTTCTTTTGGATAATATTTTGTGAATGAACTGATATCCAATAATATTATCCAAAAGAGATAAATCTTTGTGGATAAATACATTGTTCTAAAAACTATATTTGAAAAAGCGGGAATCTATAATCAATTATTGTTTCAGTTTCATTACTATTTTTAATTGTCCTTGGGGACAATAATTTGCTTATAGAAGTTATTTGGAAAGTTTCAAAACGTCATTTTCGGCGTTTTACGTAGATTATGATTTTCAGTAAATTCCGTTCAGCAATTTCCATGTCCAAAATGAGAATTTTACTTGTGTAGCTATTTATTTTATCTCAAAGTTTACTCTTAATTTTATACAAGGGCGAAATCTCCATACCCCTGTGCCTTTTGTAGTCTGCGTCCCTTTAATATCTGCACCCTTGATAGTCACCCCTGTTATTCCCCTTTATTGTCTGTTACCTACACAGACACACGAATTCATACATTATATGTATTTATTTCTCTTACGTTTGATCCTAATCGAGGCCATCTCGAGGATTTAAAAAACGCGGGTTTGTAACAACTTTGAGATAGCAAAATTTTAAAAAGCATAGTAGGTTCCTAATATGAAGCACAAATTCATTAAAATGGCTTTATAAATTGTAATCTAAGAAATTCATCATTTATCCCTAGAATAAGAAAGAAAGAAAATCTTTGAATTTAATATTGAGGTGAATGTAAAGGAATTTGATAGCCAGGGAATTGGTCGTTCATTGTTATTGATGAAGAAGAGTACATAAAATCCTATAACGAGAACATTACTTATAAGCGTAATGGGATAAGACCGTTCGGATAAAATTGATAAATTAGTCAATTATCTCTCATGTAAACTCAATGAATATTTATCATATTTAAGTATTTTCTACAATTAAAAGTTATCAAAATTAAAATTTGACTTTTCGAATGAAAAACAATTACTAAGTACGTACCTACTTAATTATTGTTTCAGTTGTGTATTAAGCAAATGTGTAGTAAGCAGATCCAATCACCATTCATTGTAATTCTTTATTTATTTATTAAGTTTAGAGGTTCAATGATCGACTAAAGCCTCCGATGACGTCACTTAGATTGGCCCTGTGTTCTTTGCATCCAACTGTTATCCGTCTTTAGATCACTTCACTTAATGGAAGAATGCCTTTATACTTTTTTGTAGGTTACTAATCTTATCATTATTATTTGTATCAATTCAGATTTCATCAATAATTATTTATTTATTGCCCGATTGAACATTATAAGTGGTCGCACTGAAAACCATCGGCCATGGTTATTTATGGCTATTGAGAGCGATCAAATTTTAAAATTACAACATCGCTGTACCTATATATAATTTTAGAAGACACCATATTTTAGAATGAAAACTATAGTCTATTCGGATATAGTGTGTTCTTGACATTTCACACGATTCGATCAATACTGTGATGTCCACTGAGTAATTTTTCGTTATCTGATTTTGGAACGAGGTCAAATATACTTGTCGTGGGGTCAGGTTAGTTGGCTTACTTTGGATTCGGTATCTATTTTGATAAGTTCCCCTAGTCAAAGATTAGAATTTTATTTTAAAGATGCAGGAAATATTTTTGTTTCGGTACTGTCATCATACTTATTTCTGTCTTTTAGCAATATTATATTGTGAACTAAACAAAAGAGAGATTTAAACATGATTTTAAGCAAGACTTAGTCAAGGGAACGACAGCAAATTTCTCCATCACTATTTTCAGCGTTAAACATTTTATATGTAACTGTACAGAAAATTGTATACAGCTGTAAATGGAACCGGGGATGATAAAACTTGGAAGGATAGGCAGACGTAGACCTTTGTATAACGTTATTATCTTCTATTAATGCACAGATATCCGGGTCCTTCCCCTTAGGTTAACTTATTACCAAGATGTTTTAAAGTACTTAGAACACTTTGGTTCGACTATTTCTACCTATTAACAGCAGTGTAGCGCCGCTGTGCTTTGGTCTGAAGGGTGCTTTACGGGAGACATAATTATTCGAGATTTTCCAACTTAGTCCTCAGGGATAGCAACCATCTGTAGCCGACATCAGGTAGGATCTTGTATATCCTTGTGATGCTAACTGTCTATTCAGTGGCTACTTACCATCAGGTGGGCTGCATGCTGGTTTGCTATTTCCATAACGTAAAAAGAGATATTAAGATTCTTCATTAAGATTTCTGATGATATGATCAACCAAACATTTCAGTCTACTGATGTGGGTGTTCGACAAATGGAGTCCCTACAGTTATCAAAACAACCGGGAGAAGTACAAGGATGATGAGGAGAAACGGGAATTTACGCTCAAGGAGTGTCTTTGGTTTTGCATGACGTCACTTACTCCCCAGGGCGGCGGTGAGGCGCCGAAGAACCTCTCAGGCAGGCTCCTGGCTGCGACGTGGTGGCTGTTTGGGTAAGGCTGTTATCGGGAGATTATGACTTGAGTGGCATAGTTTATATTGTTTTTACAACACGTATTCTATCTAATGGTAAGTTGTTTGACTTACCATTAGATATATTGACTTTAAGCAATTTTTCTCGAGATAAGCACTTAAACCTACGATCCGTTTCGATCTTACGATTTATGCAACGTCGGGAGTGTTCAGAGTTGTATCGGTGATCGCTACTGGATAATTCACAAGCGTACTCCTTGGAAGGCCTTATGTTAAGGCCTCGGAAACGGTATGACCATTTCCGAGGCTTTGAGCACGTGACTCACCATTAACTAGGTCTTTACCTACAAATGCGTGCATTCTTTCATTTTAAGGAATATTCACGGGATTCTTGCATAGGCATAGAAAAAGGATATAGAATACAATTCCAGTCAAGATTTTTGTGGTTTTTGAAGAAGCAATAAAAATATTATTAACCTAAGCTGAATATTTCCAGTTTCATAATCATAGCGTCGTACACGGCAAATCTTGCAGCTTTTCTGACAGTATCCCGTCTGGATACGCCCATTGAATCACTGGATGACTTGTCCAAGCAATACAAAATACAGTACGCACCCTTAAATGGGTCCTCAGCTATGACATATTTCGAACGTATGGCGCATATTGAAGTGAAATTTTACGAGTAAGTATAAATGCTTTTTGGAATTAATTTAAGACTTATTTGTCATAAACCGTGTGTGAATTCTATTTAAATTTTGTCAACGTAAACGACTCTGCACTTAATTTATCTCATTTTGGGATAAGTCTCTCATTTATCAAAATTTTAACGTGCAAAGGATGTTGGTATATTCGCCCCCTTAAGTAATTTATGAGAATAATTTTCATTATTACCTTGAAAATTACATTCTTGTGGAACAGATTGACGAAATAAATACTACTAAAATTATTTACTCCAAAGCCACCAAAATATTTAAGTCGGATATTTTAGTAGCAGTGTCTTATATTTTTTTAATTTATCACAGTGTAAACAAATCACTACATTTTTTATTGCCACAGATAAAAGAAACAATATGCATTCTCAAGTTATCCTTTATCTGTATTATCAGTCATGAACTCCTTATCGTAGATAAGGCGTTGGTATTGTTTCGTTTTATTTTAGGATATCCCACCATCTTCGTGTTAAACATTAATATGTTTTTGGCTTGTAAGAAAAACTATTAAACTTTACCGTCCCGCACTTATAGATTTTTCGTGCTTATTATATTTTAACAAATTATATTTTAATTGATGCTCAGAAATATATATATATTTTGCGAAATTCAGTATCCTTTCCTATTTAAAGACTGTTTTTAATATCAAAAAAGAGGTCGGCAAATCCCTCCTAGGCACGGCAAAGTCCAATGGCACTTGCATCCCAAGCGACAAATGAACCCGTACGCCCTAGGCCCTGAATTTACTTCACATCCCGGTCGGCGAATTCATCCTGCATCCTGTATGCTATGCTATACTTTTTATAATTTTTATCTTGCCACGTGTGGCACTTGAGTTCCGAAATAGTTTCGGAAGTTTTGAATTAGTTCCCACAGAAAGGTCCTTTTAAGTCATCAGAAATCATCACTTCGGGCGGCAGGCATTCTTCCTCAAAATCCAACTTATGCTACTCTACATAAACAATATAATATCTAAATATTTTAGAATATGGAAAGAAATGAGCTTAAATGATAGTCTGAGTGACGTAGAACGCGCCAAACTCGCTGTATGGGACTATCCTGTGAGTGACAAGTACAGTAAGATGTGGCAGGCGATGAAAGAGGCAGGCCTGCCTAACTCCATCGAGGAGGCCATTCAAAGGGTCCGAGACTCTAAGACCTCGAGCGAAGGTTTCGCGTGGCTGGGCGATGCAACTGATGTAAGGTGAGTAAAGATGGTATCGGTTCACCTGATGGTAAGCGGCGACTTCCGATTGCCGTTCGACCTGCATTCGCAACAAACCCCGGAAAAGATTCAAAAATCAGTAAATTCGATTCGTCTGCAATCCCAGAAAAAATTCGTCTTACGACGGTTGGACGTCAGAGTTGCTACCCTTGAGGAATTTGATAGAACGCCTCGGATATTTCTCTTACCGTACTTTTCAAACACAAACACGTTACGCTTAACGCTACTGTTGTTATGTCGATTAACAATAGAGATAGAAACTTTGCGATTCGACTGTAACGGCATCATCTCTTTCTTATGACGTGTTACGCTCTGCTGTGTTCTTATTTCGAGGGTGTTTCAAGTTATACTTTGAGTATAGCAAGCAACCTATCTGACCTATGCTGAGAATTCACATGATTTTACTTGATTACTTACCATCAATACATTTCCTGAAAACTGGTGTTTATAAGCGCCTATAATCACTAAATAGATCATTGAATAAGTCCATGCTTTTTGCTAATAAATAAATAAATATAAATGTGTTATGTAAATATAATGTAGGTACTTTTGTTTGATTTCTTGTTGTGTTTAAAGATACCACGTGCTAACTAACTGCGATTTACAAATGGTTGGCGATGAATTTTCGAGGAAGCCATATGCCATCGCCGTTCAGCAAGGATCGCCCTTGAAGGATCAGTTCAATAATGCGTAAGTATTTAGAGGGTCTCAAAAATAAAATAAAATAGTAATTGGAAAATCTTCTTAATTTTATTGCTGGATCTTCTTTTAGGCAGTAAACGAATGGGAATATGACCTTAACTGAAAATACTATTTTTTCTCATAAGTACTATTGTATACGTATAAAGGTGCATCCAGCAATATGAAATTGGGTAATTGCATACGTCTATACACAATGAAAATATTTCACAACAATCTGCATAGGAGCATAATGATAGAATATTAGTTTAGTCTTTCCACCTTCATCCTATGCACTTTTAGATTTAGATTCCAGATTAAGATAGATTTAATTAGAATAAAAGTTGGGTATGGAAGTTGCTACGTCACACGTGTCGTCTCCTTTTAGAGAGCCCTTGGTAATTTGCCAGTCTTACATTTACGCCATTATATTGAGATTACGTCATTTCTCCACCTTGAAAGCACCACCTAGATTCATCTTTGAATCACAGTTGGGTTACCCATTAACCCGTCATCACAAGTAATGGCGCCATCTAGTTTCTTAGGCAGACATTTCTGCATCATGAAATGGTTCAGTTATACGATAATAGATGGCGTTTGAATGTGTAAAGAGCGTGTAAAATGAATACTTCACGTCCATAACTAAATTAAACTAACGATTTACGTAAACGTCGCAGTAACGTAACATACGCTATTATCTTAGATGAACTAAATAGAAGTACACGAGAACTTTCAGTTTTATGTCCAAAGATACTATAGCTCTAGATTATATATCCCTTAGTTCTATATAACTCTTTTGGTTAAGTCTTATTCCCCTAAAATACTGGTCAAAATCGTACCAACCATGAAGTTTGAACAATGATTTGTTATAATAATTATAACTCGTTTCAATAAACGATGATATTCAAAATGACGCCATACCATTTATATTTAGGTACCTCTCGTTCGTTTATATTAATGTTTAGAAAAGTCTCGAATGTGTAGGCGAAAAACAAAAAGCATCATTTCCAATAACATTAATCTTTGGAACAAGTTATTGTACCTATGATAGTTATATGTTTTATGTTTAGATTATGTACAGTCGCAGACAGGTAGCGGTGACCGCAGTGACATTGTCCGTCCGTCCAGAATATATTGTTTTATTCCACTGTTCTTCATCCAAATTAGTTTGTTGAAATAATAGTAGCTATTGTGGCGACTAAAATAAAATTATAGCGGGGTATTACTAAGTAAAATTGTAAGATGTGTGTTTACATTGAAAATATTTAGAAAACATCGACTGCTATAATTACACTCATAATATATATAGTCGTAGGTAAAGAGATTAATAAACACAACACGTTTTTAAGATTTACTTTTATTGTCTTGTTTTTACTTTAAAATGTTTGGTTTAGTATAAGTATTAAACTGTTCATGATGCAAATACTGGAAGACATCTTAAAATACCATACAAGCGTACCAACATACACTCTCATAAAACTCTCTAATATAGGACCCTAGTATGTATAAACGATTTATGACAAGAATGAAGAATTTAGCTATCCAGCTCCATCCTCAGATCAGTTCCAACATGTCAAATTATGATCTATATATATCTAGTATTTTCATCGAAGTACGTACCTAATAAGAAGTAGGTAAAATTGATTTCAAAGATTTGATTACATTGATTAGTTGCGACGTTATTATAAAAGCGTGATAAAAAGCGTTAAAATGAATTTATTTTGGAAGTGATTATTTTATTGGTGTTTATTATTAAATGCGCGCACATAGAGTTCGATGTCCAAACGAGGACACATGTGCTGAATAATATTTGTAAATTCAGTTTAACAATGTTTAACTCTGTCCATAGCACTCCGAACAGTTGTGATGCTTAAGCCTTATCGGTTGATACAAGGTTTTCTATGCCGATAAACAATGCTACTATGGATTACAAATAAAATTAGTTTCGTTATACCTTGAATCTTATCGATGATGGACTGTTTAAGTTAAGTTTTTTAGTTTTTTGCGTGGTTTTAATTTGTATATTGCTTGAGACTGCAGACTTTATTATTATTCTATTACACGTAACAACTACTTAACATCTAAATTTTCAACAAGCGATGTACTAAATGCGTTGAATCTAAATTCTATATACTTATTTCTTTTTACTACTCACATCTCCTATTTCTAGAACTTAGGTGTATATTTCTTGCAATACGCAGAAAATCCGTAGTCTGTATAAAAGAGGGATTTATATGAAAGAAACTTAATGTACTTCGACTACTTCATTATTTAAAGCAGTTTATCAGTTATTTCTTTAACTTTCAAATATTCCTAAAACCATGTCTTTCTTCTGTCTTTACGTTTAAAACATAACTTTGTCGATTATTTATTTATTAATATAAACTCTTACACCTGTCCTTACATGCTAAATACCTAATACGATAGAGTGGCAATCTTACATTTTTAAAACGCAAATATCATTACAATATAAGATATGAAGCATAATTGTTGATACGTCATAAGATCTTCGTATGAAACCAATTACCAGTTAAGCGAGACAGTACTTTGACAATTTCGTTCCTTTCGATCTTTCCTTTTATCATTAGCTCTACTCTTACATTATATTTGAAACAAGTGGTAGAACCCTTTGTGGCCCGACTCCGGCAGCACCACCGCCACACCTATTTCTGCCTTATAACAGCAGTGTTTCGCGCTGCTGTGTTCTGGTATGAAGGGTGTGGTAAGTGAGACATACTTATTCGAGGCGTTCCAACTTAATTCTCAGGGGTAGCAACGCATTTGTGGCTGACCTCGGGCAGGACTGTGATCTTATCTGGGGTCGATTACAGATGCCAGTGGCCATGGGTGGTAGTGGCCACTTAGTATCAGGTGGGCTGCATGCTCGTTTGCTACTTCCAAACTATAAAAAAACATGTACATCTTTAAGAAACCTGCCTTATTTCATATACAGCATCCTTCAACTCCTAAACAAGAGAAAGCTGGAAAAATTAAAAGAGAACTGGTGGAACAATAATCCGAAAGCGATGAAGTGCGAGAAACAAGACGACCAGTCTGATGGCATCTCCATTCAAAATATCGGTGGTGTGTTCATCGTGATCTTTATGGGCATCGGTCTGGCCTGTGTCACGCTAGGCGTTGAATATTGGTGGTACAAGTGGCGGAGACGACCGATAATTGGTGATGTAACTCAGGTACTAAAACTTTAAACCGAAACCTATTAACATCGTAACTCCATTGAATGATAACTGCTTTGAAAGTGGTATAATTATTTCAGTGCGCTCCATAATATATGATATGATTATACCCAAGAATATAATAATTTTTGGACTATTGGCTCTAGACTCCTTTACCGATAATTTTATTCTAGATACCTACGTCATTATTTTTCATTTTCAGGTGGTGCCTGCAAAAACACTACGAAATAACGTTGATGGTTCAAACACTAATGATAAGGAAAATGAAAAGTTCTCATTCCGTTCCAGAACTTTCGGGCTCTCTAGCTTACGAAGGAAAATTTAAATAAGATTTTCATGATTTTATATTGAGATAGAAACAAATATTGGGAGTGATTTAATTATGAGTAAATATGAGTATTGTCCGAAATAAAGTTTTCAGAGACGTATAAAAGTTGATCTGTATTTGAAAATTGTATTATTTAGAATTATAAATGTCAATAAAAGTAATTGGTGGTATAATTATGTAAAATTTTATCAGTTCGTTCTGACATTTCTGATGAAGTTCATTTATTGGTTGGTCAATGCGATTTGACTCGACAAATAATTCTCATTTTGTACGATCTCACTAATTTTAAGTTAGTTGAAGTGTAATTTTGAATGACATATCTTGATGAATTTTCACTGTGTGTATTATCTATGAATGCAAGTGTGTCATAAAGTATTCCTTTGCACCTGAAGTATTGTTTTATTTCTTCATTTCCTGAGATTTGCAGAATACTTTCTTAAGGCGTATTTTTTAAATCAAAAACTTATTAAAATATTGAATTATTTCTACTGGTTTGAAAAGTGTAGTAAGGGAGACATACTTATCCGAGGCGTTCCAGCTTAGTCCTCAGGTGTAGCATCGCATGTGTGGTCAATCTTAGGTAGGACTTTAACCGTCTCTGGGATTGATCACAGATATCAATGGACGGCAGTAGCCACTACCATGCTTGTTCGTTTGCACATCATTGTATATTCGAAGTACACAATTATCTTAAAAAAAAAAACTGAGTGCTTAAAATAGATTGAGTTGGATACCCATTTTCATTTAATACCCATATTGTTTTGATACAAACATATTTCGTCCCATCCCCCCTCTTTCACTCTGTTCGCAAGCACCATCATTATATAAATATCGTATAGCCTATGTCACTATGACAACTGAAACGATTCTAACGACACCTATGTTAAAATCTGTTAAGCCGTTAGGACTGTTGGGCGTGGCAAAGAAATATACAACCATGCGTACAAAGATAAATACGTACATATATACATACGTACATACGTACGTACATACATACATACGCTCGAAAAACATGACCTTCCTAACCGCAGTCAAGTAAAAACAATACGAATCACATGAATATGCATCACTTTTTATAATGCTCACTGATGTCCGCTGAAAATTAAAAAGATGTAAATTCTTATTAAATAAAATATTGACATACAGCCTTTATTATCCCACTTATGGGCGTAGGTCTTCTCCTAGAATGAACTAATGAATACCAAATAAATTATACAATTTCAAATAGAAATGAATTATACATTTCGAAAGTTAAGATTTTTTATTTCAGGGGAGAATGAAAGATCTTTTACAAATTTTAGAAAATAATTTTATTATCTACAATACATAACTCAAAAATATTTGTCGTGAAATAACGCATATGTCTAAGTTAGTTATTTTAACGATCTAATGAATGTACAATAATTTAAATTTTACGTGATTAGGTGAGTCAGCTGAGTATTATACAAACTTAGGATAGGTTTAGATAACTGACAAAAACCACACGGCAAGATGATATTATAGTCTAGATATTTACAGGTCTTGACTAATGCTCGGTACACATGTAGCTAATACAGATTTTTTCATAATACAAATATATGTTATTATTATTTGTTTTATATTTACGGATCTACGTATTTTTAATGATTCCAAAATATTAATGAAATCGGTAGAAATTGATATTTTTTGTACATTTTTCGTTACATTTCATTTGTAAACTCTTATACATATATAGATAAAGATAAAATATATTAGAAAATATTATGAAATTATGTTATTTAATTATAAA
>DWNY01000270.1:0-17980 GCA_018250635.1 Telegonus apastus | reverse complement strand
AAGGTAGAACTATTCGCGTATGTATGTAATTCAACGTAATAAAAGTTACTTCTGATTTTAAATTATAATATCTTTAGATAAAGCGGATCGATTTTAATGAAATAAAGTTTAAATGTTAAGTTAACATTCGTCTTATGAATATATTTGCATTTCCATGAATTCTATCCCGTTGTTTTGGCTGCAAGTAATTTTAAACACACACACACAGCGAGCGCGAGTTACTTCTTATTATATATACAGATTTAAACGTAACGATAAGGCTGATAGGTTGCCCGATGGAAAGCTGTCCCGTCGCCTATGGACATTTGCAACACTAGAAGAGTCGCCAATGCATCGCCGGCTTTGGAGGAGAGCTCTTTTTGCACCTTTTTTTAAAGAACCCCATGTCATAGCGCTCCGGGAATACCTCAGAAGGAAGTTCATTCCACATCTTGAACGCTCGCGGCAGAAATGACCGTGCAAATCGAACCGTGGAGGACCTTCAAACGTAATATGTAACATTTAAAGTAGAACTATACTACGAATAAAAACCTGTTTTTAATGTTTTCGTAAATCTTGGAAACATCCGGAATCTATCAGGAATAGTAATAGCGAATATTGCCACAGTTATTTTTAATATACATAATATTTTAAATGCTTAATACAAGTATTTGTACATACGCAAAGAAACTTTGTTGCGCTTGTTATTAAGTTGGCGAGTGACAACAATATTTTATAAATTTATCTAAAGGTCAGTAGCTTCAATTCACATATCAAAATCATCACGCCATCTTCAGAAAAGATAAAAACTATTTATATTACACGATTACAATCATAGACATATTATTCTACTGATTACAATACTTACACTTACTGCAATCTCTACAAATATATAAAATTGAAGTGTCTGCTTGTCTAATCTAAATAGCAAGTTTTTACTAAATGCTTACTATGAAAGTGTATACACGGTACCTATTACAAAAATACATTTTTTTTGCCTATCTGTCTGTTTAGCTGTGATAAAACGGTAGACAGATTTCGACGGGATATTAATGTATGCCTTTCTAATTATCTAACGCGGGTGAAACCGCGGGGATCAGCTAGTACACAATAAACCAGAGTAGTAACAACTGAACAAAAAACACAGGCATTAGTGCGATTACATCCGTTATTTTTTGTTTTCAATCTGGTTCAGTTACTCAACGTGGTACGTAGGTACTGATTTTTCTTGTATCGGAGCATCAAAGAAAACATCGCGAATCTACTTACTACGTTCATCGACTATTCGTCATGGTCATCGTGTGGTGACGCACATTTTTTAATCGACAAACTTGAACCGTGCAAGGTTCGAATGTTAAATCAATATCGATATAGCATCATCTACCTGTTATTGTAAAACTACTCGACACTTGTTTATCCTGAAAATGCGGCACAGCGGGCGCCATCTCGGTCCAACTTACAAAGGGTCATTGGTTCGATTCGAGGTCAGTAATGCGCATATCAAATAATAATTAAGTCAAGTTTTTGATCTGTTTGTTTGTTTATCCAACAATAAGTAATCCTAATGAGCGTCGGTACGTCGGTAGTAGAAAACTTATAAAAAGTTATTATTTATAAAAATTTAAATCGTTAAGGGCATATTATAGAGTAAATTAAAAATAAAATATATCTGCTTATTTAAGTGCATCGTGCTTCTTTATTTGCTATTATTTATTATGTAGTGCGAATGAAGTATTGAAGTGATAAAACTTAAATGCCGTTTACAAGTATACCTAGGAACTACTCAAAAGAGTAATCAGGTTGATACATCAGATAAGATACTACGCGTCTCCGAGTTAAATTGGTCCATATTCCGTAAAAAATAATTAATACAATAACACATTTCCTACTTCTGAATAAAATATAACAGGAACTGTTACAAAAATACAACGAAACTTTGTATTGACTGCCGATGGTGTAGCTTTCTGTCTCTTACGTACTTATGGTGGCTACAATCTGCGCAAGTCACGGACGAATGCTAGTATAACTGGTAAGTACACTGGATATAATTTCATGTATAAAAACTTGTGTAAATTATTTCAACCAGACTTGAATCAAGCTTATGTACGAGTATTACGGCAGGCGTCAGGTTTCATTAAATTATACTATTTAGGCCCATCCATCACTAAATTGAAAATTAAACAAGATTCTTATTAAAGACTCGACCGGTAAAACATAATTTTTTATGAGACTTAATTTTTTACAGCTTTTCATTAACACGATAACATTAACTATTAGTAAGGTATGTATCGCAAGAGCCAAATCTTGTATTGAACTACTTTTCATTTTTTATTATGTTATCGTTAAGATCACAGTTCTACCTGAGGTCGGCCACATATGCGTTGCTATCTCTGAGGACTAAGTTGGAATGCCTCGAATATTAGTTAACCACACCCTTCAAACCGGAACACAGCAGCCCTGAACACTGCTGTTATAAAGTAGAAATAGGTGCCGCCTGAGTCGAACCACAAAGGGTTCTACCACCTTTAAATAAAATTTCAACGCAACCTATCAACTAACCGAGATATCGTCGTGTTTAGGCTCATACATCTCGATAAGCACCATTCGTTTTAGTACATGACATAGTGTCATAAAAGCTTGTAAAAAACGCCAATCTTATCCACTCATACTTCCCTTGTTGAATGGACCGGCCAATCTTGATCGGTCCATTTATAAATAACCACTATATGTTCAGAAATGCTTAATCACGATGACGATCACTCTGGCTTTTAATTACGCGCTCGTAATGCGGTACCATGAACATGTCTTGATCCGGACTCGTACGACCGCTTGCGAATGTCATTGCCATCTTGTCGTGGAGTACAAAAGGTATTGTTTCCTTTTGATTAAAGGTCTCTATCTCTGATATTCAAAGTCATAAGTAGATTTAAAGGAATTATACACAGAATCGTTTATGAACGCTAAATGTGCTGTAGTGGGTATATTAAAGAATCCAATTAGACTAGCTTAAGAAATTCTCCAGCATATTATGCGAAATTAACAAATATTAACACTACATAACGCTTTTGCAGATAAAGGAACTCTTGTTATTGTTATCTACGTTTTATAAACGATCACTACAAAGTTATTATAAAAGTAGTGAAATTTCAATTTTTTTCTGATATTTCCCATCTTGAAACTGTAACTTGTTTGCTTGAAACGTGAACGGACCTTTTTCAGTTAAATTTACTGAAAGCGACTGAAATATTAGCGTTCAAAGTACGCATAAACGGTCTAGTTAGCGTAATTTATGGTATTCTAATACCACCGAGCCATACCATTTTAAACCTGAGCTCATACAGTTAAGGACTGTATCCCTTTGCAGATATTTTACGAGGGTAAAATTCATTGGATCCGTAAGTCTCTTGAGCTCTTTGATGAAAGTTCGTTTCCAATTTCAAAGGAAATGGGTAAATGTTACTATTTACTCTGTCGTCTATATTTATTTGGTTAGAATGATTGTAGGTTGTCAGAATACTTTAAAAGACCCTTACTTTTTGCTTTGTCATTGTCAAAAACACGACATGTTAATTTATTTCATTAGGTAGGTACTACGACGGACCAGTTGTGCTTGGAAATAAAATCCTATAGATTAAGATAAAGATTACACATTGGAAATAAATGAAATATATCTGTAGTATGTAGTATCTAACCATACAAATTGAGCTTTCACCAAACTTAATTTTGCTTGTCGGTGACTGCCGTAGAATAATAAGTGTTTAGGTACATATATTATGAAAACCCTGTTTTCTCGACGCCTCTACAATTTCATTCATTATTCACCTCGAAGACATCCATGGGATGAGAAGCGGTGCAATTCTAGTCTAGCGCTGTACCTAATGTAAATTTCTCCCTCTCTTTTCAGCCGGTATTAGTCATCTAAACAAAGGTGTCTCCAATAGTTAATAGCATTCAGTTCAGTTAAAAGCATTTTACATGCTTCCTGCCGCCCGATGTAGAAGGTCGCGCCACCTAGCAGAGGAGCGTCCGAATTTTATTTATTTATTTATTACAAAATGTAAAACTTACGTCACAGGATTTATCTATTTCGTTAGTGTACATACACATCATCATTACTAATTTAATTAGTAAAGTCATAAAATTACAAAAATCATTAAGTATCAGTATTAGCACGATATGCTTATAATATAAAAAATACTATAAATGTCAATGCCAACAATATTAAGAAAAATGCATATGATTGATGCAAACGTGACTTCCATCCTAAATGTTGTAATCTCTAAAAGAACGGAACCTGAGTCGTCTAAGGGTGTTGCTCAGTCGGGCTCAAACTAGATGAGCATTTGGATTCACCACATGTGCTGGTGTGTATGTGGTTATGGAAGTAGCAAACGAGCATGCAACTTACCTGATGGTCAGTGGCCACTGCCGCCAATGGACATCTGTAATCAACCCCAGATAAAATCACAGTCCTACTTAAGGTCGGCCACAGATGCATTGCTACCCCTAAGGACTAAGTTGGAACGCTTCAAATAACTATGTCTCCCTTACCACACCCTTCAAACCAGAACACATCAGCGCTCAATACTGCGGCAGAAATAGGTATGGCGATGCCGCCGCCGGAGTCGAACCACAAAGGGTTTTACCATGTTTGAATGTGTCCTAACATAATGGCATCCTTCCCGGAGTTACTGGTTGGGATGTTCGAGCTTCCACTCTTACCACCTGCAACACCGGAAGCCCCCTTTTAAAAGCCACTTACGGTAGGCAGATGATACTGTAGCCCTATTCTGTTTCCAGGACTGCAGGAACAAAATGTCATCGGTCTATTGCCACTACCGCTTTTTACACTTAGAGCCTTTGTAATTCAAAATAAACAACTACCTAATTGAGCCAATTGTACGGAAAAATTCAGAAAAACCAAATGAGTACTGATCTTGATCATAGCAGAAATCCTCTTGTATAACACGTGCGATAAGGCAGTGTTACAAGATAAAATTAAAACATAAATAGTTCTTGGGAAATTTTACCGAACAACAAGATAAATGCAACAGGAAAATGGCCTTTATTATAGTTTAAAGCATATGAAAGAAGTAACAGCAAAAGGAACGACTGAACGGGCATTATACGAGGGAGGCCTAGGTCTCTGGAATCACATGCGCTTCAAGTTTCGAAAACACAAAAAGGTGCCTTTTTTGACATTATACCAAAATACTAATAGTTTAAGTCATTATAATAAACTATACACATATTATAACAAACATTTAAAAAAAATTGTGATTCACAAAAGTATTCTCCATCGTGTTTTTCGTAGCGGGTTCATTAATTTTACAATGCATTAAACATGAGTCACACCTAACGTTATAATATTTTTTATACAAAATTACTGGTTTAACGGAACACCAATGACTAATACAGAATACGAGAAATTAAAAAAAGTACGGAGTTAATATTAATTGGGAAGAAATAAAATTGTTATGCATAAAATGCATACGGGAAATTACCTATGCGATAGCAATGTTATTGTGTGATAGAGGTTATCACAATATATGAAGACTTAATTTGCTCCATGTGACGTCACATGCTTGATTAACAACAGCAGTGATAGCTTAATGGTTGAAACTCAGCCTCTCAATCGGGGGTCCGAGGTTGGAAACCCAGCGCGCACGCACCTCTAAGTTTAAAAAAATTATGTACGTATTTGAAGTAAATAATTTCCTATTACTTAGTTTAATCGTGAAGGAAAACATCGTGAAGAAACTAGCACGCATCAGAGTTCCTTAAAAAACGTTCTTAAACGGTGAAGTCTACCTTCGTAGTTGGTCAGCGCGGTAGACTATGGCCTAAGTCATGAGACAGTTCTAACACACTTATAAAACGCCAGAGTGATATACAATGATTCATTACCATTAATATATTTAGAGCATTTATGCAATGCAACAACATCTTTATGAAATTATATGACATCTGTTTATATGAAAAACACAAGACTCACTCTTAGAACTATGTAAAAAATACTATTGAAGAAGTATTTTAAAAGTGACATAAATGAGTACCAGCCGGTAAATAGTGATCTAAGATTAATCGGCGTGGTGCGGTCATAACGCTTAACAATGTTTTGGGTACATAGAACCAGGCATTTATTCGAACCAGAGCATATTAATTGATGGTGGCGCGTTCTGACATGACTAAGTCGGTTTTCTCATGGCTCTGTCTGTACAGAATAGGATTTTGTTCCTTGGCCGCCTCCTACGAATTCCACGGGAAGAGACGGAGCAATGCTTCTAAAAACCGACATCACACTGCATAAAAGCATAGTATCATAGATACGAACGAACGAAGATAAACTGGGTAGATTCGGCTCATCGTTTCGGTTGGAATGCATCAAGGATGATCACGTGACCACACACGCACCGGCCACCCGTGACCGCTGACATAGTTGATCACTTTCAGGTTCTCGTGTTACATCGCAGTGATGTTGTTATACATACGATTTTTGTCGTGTGTGAAAAGAACGGCCAAGGTGAATTTATGTGGACAGTGATCTTTCTAAATTGATGAAAAAATGCCGAATGCATGAAATGTAACAATATGCAATACATAAAGAAAGTAAAGAATTCGATTAAGAAGAACTCAAAAGTAACTACAATTTGAAATATATATAGCTAGAGAAATAAGTCGTAAAAAATATTGGATATAGGTAAATCAAATTTTCGTGGAACTGTAACGGACATTATTGCCACTTTTTGCGTTACGTTTCCATTTAAAGATACGGCTTACAACAATACATTGAATTATTGCATTTTTCGGTAACTTACTGAAATTGGTATTGGTCAAGGCTGGCCGCAGTGGACAATTGGTTACATAATTCGCGTTGCTCAAGTGTTGCTCGATCTAAAAACGGCATTAAGGCGAATACATAATGCGTTGCAACAGCCAACGGTACTGCGAGATAGTTTAGTTTTGTAACGCGTGACACAACAAAAGTTACTATAGTTAAATTACGGATCGTGATTACGATCCACTCTATTAGCTGTAAGTGCCTACCAGGTATTAAAGGATACAGAAAATCAGTTTTTTCTAATTATTCGGAAACAGAGCGAGTTTGCAGTTCATCTAATGGTAGATAGCCACTACCGCCCATGGACATCTATAATTAACTCCAGATAAAAATCCTACTTGAAGTTGACCACAGATGCGTTGCTACCTCTGAGGCTAGCCTAATTGGAACGCCTCGGTTAAGTATATCTTCCTTACCTCACCCTTCAGTTGTTCAGAAGTTGAACCACAAAGAGCTCTACCATCCTCAAAATAAAATTGTACCTACAGGCCGGCTTTCTGTCAGAGGCAATGTGTTACCTGACGATCTCTGAATACTCTACAAAAGATGACGTCACTGGTCACCAAAATCGCTCTGAGTATTTACATCTTAATAGTGTTAAGTCAGACGACACATTCCCTATCCAACATTATGAAATGCCATGCCATGACTGAAATTTATATTTTATATTTCTTTCATTGAAAATTTTAATGCTATTTTAAACCCTACAATTAAAACAAACGATTTATGTGGACAAGAAATCTCTGGTTTACATAAAACTGTGTTCCGATTGTGCAATAATAAGGAAGCTGTTAACATCCTTTTAAAGTCTTGATTGAGAAAAGCGATTCTTAAATATCAATATGAATATAAGTAGGTATACATAGAACATAGGCAATATCCGGAGCGCATGACGTCGCCCGCTGTGGCGTTCATTCCATTAGCACAGTAAAACATGACGTTTTTAGCTAAAGACGAGTAAATTATTCAATAATAAAACTTGCTAGTTATCAACAACCAAATACAAAAAAGAGGTAAGGAACCCATTATTAGATATTTAAAAAAAAATATACGCGACCCCGAATTATTCTTTCAGATAATGAAAATTATTACTGAAAATAGTAAATCATTACTGACAGTACCTAATATTTATTTTCTTAACTAATATGTTTAACTGAAGTATGTATTTAATTTCCTAAATAATTATGAACCAAACCTTTAGTTCTAATTTTGAATATTAAAATAGTTTAAGATTAAGCTGCTTACTGATGCTTACTTTCACTGCTTACTGCCACTCAGAAAAAGCGATCAATTCCAACTATAACATTACTCGTATCTTAAGTCGATTACAGATGCATTCGCATTCTAGAAGAATACGTTGGAAAAACTAATCCGTAACTACGTAGTTACAAAAGTCCTAAATCATAGACACAAGTGACATCGCGATCAATGCTTAGATAACACAATGACGCTTAAAAAGTGTCTTGATTGTCAGACAGTTCCGACAGTGTTCCGTAGGTGTAAAAACTTTTTCGTTCCTTTGTGTGAACGAAGTAGCGTGTCAGTGATAACATAATACCTATAGCTTTCCCTTATTCCGTGTTCATCTTGAAGCATTTTTAAAGGTAAGGTAAGAGCTCTATGAAGCACTACTCCCGCGGCATCATTGCCACACCTATTACTGCCTAATAACAGCACTGTTAAGCGCTGCTGTGTTCTGGTCTGAATAGAATGGGAAGTCATACGTATCCGAGGTGTACAAACTTAGTCATCAGGGGTAGCAACACATGTGTGGTTAAGCTTAGGTAAGACTTTGATCTTATTCAATAATGTTCATGGGCAACAGTGGCCTCTTACCATCAGGTAATTTAAACTAAAAAAAAATACCTGCAGCGTTTAAATTTTTATAGTTTATTCTGGGGTACTCCTATGCTTGACATTTTGCTATAAATGAAAAAGAAACAGGAGAAAAAGGATCGCTTCTTGAGGTCTGAAACTGTACTGTACTTTGCTATATTGACACAATACTTTTGAATGGCTTTGCTTTCTATTCAAAACCCAGTAGTGCTGACGCTACTGTCAAAAGTCAGAAATACCGACGAAAGGAATATTACGGTCTGATGTCGAACCACGAAATGTTCTATCGCCTTTAAATGTGACCGCATCATTACAATCTGATACAGTCGGCACAGCATAGCACAATTCCGTAAACTTCGAAGAGACCTCTTGATTTTCAACTCAACTCAACGTGTAGTGTTGAATCAGTGATGTGCAAACGGTGCGTTTTGTAACGGATCGCGATACAGTTAGATTGTAACGCAACATTTGCAGTAATATTCGCGATAATAAACGATCCTCATTCCTACCAGTTGCTGTGCTCGGTAATTATAGAGTAGTCATGGTATCTCGATGTCAAGTTGTAGGCCTACTTCATTCCTAATAACGGTTATGCAAGAATTTAGTAAGTGCCTAGTAGCAACTGACTCATAAAATAATAGTGCACAAATAATAGGGAAATGACTCTACTATTTTAATAATGATAAAATACCACTTACTCACACAACTTATTAAAACATAAGCTTTACTTACGTTTGCAATAAAATATTCGTATTAGGTAAATAGATTACCTACTAGTTACACGCTAGTCAATGACTGCAAAAATAAATTTAAAAATAATATGAAATCTTTGATATCGACAAAATAAAGGTTCATTCCAATTCCAACCTACATTGTTGCGCGCTTTGACGCGCATTCATCTATCAGCCGTGTGCCAATAGCGACCGCGTCTGACATCCGTGTTAGTGACCACAGTAGGTGTTGATGTTACCAAGGATGTTTGTTGCCTATCTCCCGGATCCTTCTACGACATCCACGGATAGAGAGCGACACTAGACACTTAATAGATATATTCAACCTAAAATACTTTGACTATATTATATTATTTCGAAATTATTATTATTCCCAAATTTCAGTAAGGTACGAGAGGTATTTGTAGGAGATACGTTCACCCAAAGTATCATCCTGCGTATAAATAATTTTGTATCTGGATCATGGACTTTGGATTTGGATCAAATCAATAAGAAATATTTTATACAGATAATTAATTAACCAAATCTAAATATTCATAACGAAAGCTCAATGTAACGATTTTCTTTGTACTTTCCTCTTTATAGATTTAGTAATGGTGTCATGGCCAGGCCCGGATGAGTTATGGCGTTAACCTAAATTGCTCCCTTCATCAATTTCTCCATTTACAGATAACACTACTATGAATAATTACATTCAAATCATTGTTGATAGATATTGAAAAATTTTTAGGCAATTTCGGCATAGATCAGAAAAAGCATATGAGCAATTCAGTTCGAAATACCCAAAACATGTGTTATTTAGAAGCTAGCATGTTATCTGCATTCTCCTTTATAACATTACTGAAGACGAAAAACTTAACAATTACAAAGAAAGTCATTCTACAATACAATGCAATAACAAGAGAGAGAAGACCATAGCGTATTCTCAAGACATTTCCAAGGTAACATGATTGTTAAGCTCACACCGACTCGAGTGTCGCTAATGCAACAAGACACCCTTGTATCTTGTTAGTGGATGTATCCCTTTGTTCGCAACTCACTTCATATGTGTTACTGTAAGTCTGATCGTATTTTGAAGCGCACGCGACGTAAAGTTAAAGACATATTTTTATATATGTATCATAAGAGAAGCGAATAACCTCGCAGTCCACCTGATAAGACGTGGAGACTGCTACACGTGGATACCTGGTATCAACCCCACATAAGATTAGAATCCTATCCGAAGTTTACGAGAGGTGTTGCTACCCCTGAGGACGATTTCGGAGAAGTATTTCTGTCTATAAATACCCTTGAAACAGAGGACAGCAGCGATTAACACTGTTATTATAAGTCAGATGTGGCAATTATGCCGTCAGAATGAAAACATAAGGGACTCCACCTTTATTGCTGCTGAACATAAGCTTTTCTTAACTTGCGCTATTCATCTGGTCCTGAGCACTCTGAATTCAGAGTGACCCAACAATCAGTATCATCAGTGGACCTTGTCGAGGAACATCATCAAATCATGTTAACGTTTTAAAATAAATAACCAGTGTATTATAAATACTTTGTTCAATCCAATTATAAAAAACGTGGAGTTACAAAATAGTTTAGATACAGCAAACGAGCATGCAGCCTATTTGATGGGAAGTGGCCACTGCCGCCCATGAATATCTGTAATTGACCTAAGATAAGATCGCAGTACAACCTGAGGTCGGCCACAGATGCGTTGCTACCCCTGAGCACTAAGTTGGAACTCCTCGAATAAATATGTCTCCCTTACCACACTCTTCAGACCAGTAACAGCAGCGCATATCACTAGGTACTGTTATAAGGCAGAAATAAAATAGATAGAATAGAAATAGGTGTAGCAGTTGTTCTGCCGGAGTCGAACAACAAATGTTGCTACCACCCTTAATGATTAAAAGAGGAATTTGTTTCAAACTCTTTACGGAGAATAGACTTTGCTTACTACATACTTTGCTTACTTTCGTTTGATTAAACTTAAGTGGTTACGTATACAAAATTCTCCATAAGTAGAATAAAATAATGTTTTGTTTTCACTAATCATGCGATAAGCTTTTAATATAATATTTATACAGAAATTGCAATGTTCTTTCTACAAATCTACACTGCTTAAACTTAATAAATATAATCGCATATTGACAGAAGAAAAATCAGCACAACTTTTTAACAGAATTCCCAAAGGACAGAGGTAACTTATCTACGTACGGAAGACCACTAAGCCCAATAGACCAATTCAAAGCGCAGTCAAACATCCTCATTGTCGTCGACGCGCATTTTTCGCGCGTTGGCATCCACCCAAGGATGAAGGCGACAAAAACCGGTCGAACCGTTGTGCCTAAACAAAAGACCGTAGTAAGAAACATATTAACAAAAAGAATCCTTCCTCGTTCCATCTTCCGAGAGAGGATCGGGCGAAACTAAGTCAAACTGACTCACAGTCGAACAAAGCACGAAACGACGAAACGAAAGAGGAAAGCGACGAGTAAAACGCGTGTTCTAAATTCAAAAGCGTGACTCTCGACAGTCTCAACTTCCGCGATGCACGGTCCGTTGTGAACTCTCGATGCCCGAGTAGGTATTCGATATACTGTTCGTGAAATAACGTAACCATCATTGATCGATTCTATTTACGAAATTTTTACTGTTTGTTACGAGTTCGTAACTACTGCGGTGAGCTGGTTTTATCATACCAAAACACGTTTCAATATTGGTCTAGCGCTTACAGTTAGTCTACTTTTAAGTTAAAAAAGAATATTGCGGCGCGTGACTACGCGAGTATTCTGTTGTAGGAAACAGGTCTGCAGAGTTTGGGTATGTGTCTTTAATATAAAAATACCTATATAGGTAGCTACTTAAAATTTTACACTTAAGCACTGTTAAAACTGTTTACATTATATGGTAACAGATTACGCTATAGATATAGGTATAATATGGAGATAGATTATTATCTAATTAAATACAGCAATTCCAATGGCAATGAAATTTGGAAATAATATGTATCAATGACCTTATTTACTTTCTCAATACTGAGCAAACGTTAAATCTAAACGTATAACTTTTTCTAATAAAATATATTTGTAGTCCATCCACACACATCCGTTCCGGTCATCACACATCGGGTCCATCAGACCTGATTAGTTATGATAGTAAAGTCACGTCATCACCTGTCACCGGGAGATCTAATGGTACGGACGTCTGTTGAGTCACAACACAGAATCGCCGGAACTAATCCAAGCAAAGACCTTTGACCTCTGATTTAGCGTTCATTTGAACATAATGGTGTAATGCAGTGTTTCTCAAAGTGGACGATAACATCCCCTTGTGGGCGCTGATGGCCTGCGAACGGTAAATAACTAATTGTAGTGTGTTACAACTATTCAGAGGGCTGTTACACATTTTTTTATTGTAAGGCATGACATTTTTTCGTCAACTATTACAGGAACACGATTAGGATAAGGTTTTTTTTCTCAAAATCCCACAATTGTGTATTTATAGATCACAGTAGACGCTACAAAATATTTAATATCAAAAGTGGACTGTAGCCAAAAGAATTTGAGAACCTCTGGCATAATGTGATAACTTGCAAAAATATGTGGCACCTTTGCAACAAAGTTGCTCGGACGGCCACTTAATTATTCCAAAACAACACGTAGCTTCATACAAACAGGTTGTTTAAAATATTCGCGAACCGTCTTCTTGCCTCATTACTCACCACAGCTAGCTAGGTACGTTCACCAAAATAGATAATGTTGAAAAACACTTGTTTGTCCACTTACGATATTTTTTACTGGAACGACAATTGACACGGCAACAAATATATTTTAAAGACACCTGGCCCTTTTTGTCTCGCCAGCGGACACGGATAGCTATCGCAATCCCGTAAAACGGAATCCCGCCGCACTTATTAGTCTGCTGGATGCCGCACTTTCAAAACGTGGATAATCTGTCTACATATGAATAATAAGTCCAGCATATCAATCCCGCGGGATTAACTCCCTAGGCACTCTCTCTCTACAACTACGAGAGACATGGAGCACACTCCACCTGCTGCTCCAATATGAATGGGTGAAAGAAGGAACTGATTAGTGACGTTTTGTATCCAATGTTATCAAAAGGGCATAATACCTTCAACAAGGTTACGGGTGCATCGAAGTGATAACAACCGCGGGAAACAACTGCCATAAAATGATAAGAGACACGGAAGCGTACACATTTAACCACTGGCGACCACCCATCCAATTCCTGACCAACGACATTGCTCGACTTTTTAGATAGGTAAATATTGTCTAAAGATATTATAAATGACTTTGATTGTAGAAATTTCTTTGATGAGACATAAAAATCTTTATCGACTATACGTAAATCGTTTTCATGTTGTTATCGAGAAAATGAATCACATAATGAACGCTGCTAATGAACCTTCGCCCTGGATTTCGAAACTATGTCGAGTCGAAATTGCAAACATCGAACGAATGTGTTGCGGTAACCGGCTTACTGAAAAGTCGTTTTTGATAGGCAATGCGAAATATCCATTACTGCATGTGGGATGAGATTTCATATTTCGCACAATTAATTAACACGAAACTCTCGATGTGTGCCATCCGCTTGTCGACAGTCGAACATTTTGCGCTCAGTTTAACATACGCACAATAACAGATAATTCATACGATTGCCTAACCTTTTATTTATCGAAGTCATGCGTTTTATCACATACGTACGTAATAGAACTTTAATAGTGAAAGAAAGTACTGCTAGCTAAAATAATACGACAGAATTCTCCATAACAATAATTAACGAAAGTGTTTCGTAAGCGGCATGATTCGTCCAAAAATGACGTTGATTTAGCAAGTATTAAAACAAAAGGCGGTTTAAAATTTCTCAAATATTGGCATTTCAAATTAAACGAGGATTGTTAGTAATTAAATACGTTACGATACAAGAGGTCATATATTAATATTAAATGTATAACCATAATTCCACTAAAATAACTAATCGAGTCGATTAATTATTTTTGTCCATGTTAAAGTTTCTCTAAACTGCCCGCTTTTGTGTAGTTGCCAATTATTACCAATTGCATATAATTCATTGTCCTTCTATTCATTGTTCACATCTATCTTAATAAAGCCAATAGTAATGTAACAGAAGCTTGTTACCTTAAACGTTCTGAACAATCTTTTAGCCATGGACTATTTGATGAGGCGGAAATAGTTCCGACCTTTAAAATGTTTATTGCGGAAGACATGTTTCGAAAAACTCTAATAAACGCAACGTTTTTATTGTTAATTTAACGGCACTAATGTTATATACATTAGAGCTACAAGGTACATAGAAGCAGGACTTAATAGCATTCACATCAAATCGTTTGATGTAAAAAAATGATCTTGAGAGATGAGTTACGTTAATTTTTATCAACAATGTTTATTTTAAAAACGGTTTGTACATAAAAGTTTGAAATTGCATTTATGTGTTCCTACAAATTAATACTAGTACGGTACTTTAAGATCTAGATGGCACGGTAGCATATACAAGGAAAAAATGTTAAGTCCAAATTACTTACTACCTATATGAATACCGGCATAAAGAAATGTTAAGAAAGTATTAATAACCATTAGCGAAGCCTTCTTGAGTCTTAATATCTTTGTGGCAAATCGCTAAGAGGAACGTTTTGGACCATCCCAAGGAAAGTTGGGAGTTTAATTTTAACACGTCGTTTTGCGAGCAAACGATTGCATCCGTGCATCTGGGATGAGTAAGCAGGCAACAGGACGCTAAATGCGTTTCAGAAACTTATTTTGATCTGAAGACTCGCCGCATCGCAAAATCTTTTGAGCCAATGCAGACGCATTCAGAGATATTCGCGTTATATACAGTTTACATATCCAAACAGAATCGTACTGCCGGTGAAGGAAATATATTTTGTTGTGACATGACAAGATATATTTCTGATAATAAAATTTAATTATACGCGCGAACATAATTTCTTGCTGTAAGCGATCGTGACACAAGATTTCGATCGTGGTCATATTTGAGATTAAGCAAAAAACTTTATCTTCGTATCGAATGTTTGTCTACCAAGAACCTAATCTAAGAAAAACTAACAGGAATAAGAATAATTTAAGACATTTTTTTTAAATTAAGGAAACATCCTGTATTTTATCGCAATTTTACATATCTTGTTATAATATTTCAAAACTGTGGAAGATATTTGCTGGCTGTTGCGTTTTATCTGTTCACAGTAAAATATGAATAACAAGCGAACTAATTGTAAAAGATTGCAGTTATTAAGTCGTACCGGATCGCGCACATAACTTGACGTAATTGATAGCATACCCTGCGAATGTTTACATCTGTAATCTTGCATGCGAGGCAAATGTGTAGTGAACTTCCCTCAGGTATTCCCAGAGTGTTGTGATAAGAGGTTCTTTCGCGAGGGTATAAAGAGGGATTTTCCTCAAAGCCGGAGATGGTTTGGCCATTCCTCTGATGATGCACTCTATGGAGGATAGATATTCGCCATAAAATATTTAATTTTTCATTGTTAAGAACAAGATTTTTTTATCGAATGAAAGTAGTAAACAAGACTGTGACTGTGGATTCAATAGTCCATCCGATCACTATCGCCCATGTACATCTATAATCTATTCAACTATACGTTATTACCTAAGAGGACTAATTTGGAATCATGAATATCATCATATCATCATCCAAACAAGAACAATAGTGAACACAGATATAGCGTAGACTAGATATATAAAGTTTTTCGGTCACTGTATGTAGCAGTATGTAGCATGAGCTAAGTCCTCAAGCTCAAATACTTTCACTAAACGTAGCTGTCAAGCCACTACACGCGTCATCTGTTTATTACACGGTCCAATGACTAGCTCTTCATTCGATACGTCACGAGAATTCTTTACAAATGTATGCCAAGAAATGAACCATGTGTCGAGAGTTGAAATAACAATACAAATTCATCGATTTTTTCCTTATAAGTAAATATAAGTAAATATAATGATGATCGCTATGTAAATGTAATTTTATCCTCCAATTGTATACGAATTATTTAAAGATAAATTTTATTTGATAAGGATCTCGATCTGAAGTTAGGAAATTCTTTAGATTACAGCTCACAGATTTGATTAATAAAACAAGCAAAACTTAATGTACAATCTGAATAAAATTAATGAATATTCTATACTATGGATATGAAGAACTGCCATGTTAAGGTCTTCTTTCATGTTATTCAATACAAAAATATTTAAACTCTATTTTATTTAACTATTTTAATATAAATCTAATATCCGATTCTCTGTTAAACATTTACGATATTCTAATTTGCCGCTTTTAAACGCTTTAAACTCTTTCGTTATCGAGGCCTTTAAAAATTTGTTCTAAGTCATATATTACGAGTATACTACGGTGTAGCGTCTCATAAAAATTCGTATTTTCATATCCTCAGGTAATTCTGTCAGTTTTATTGCGTAGATTAAAGTTCACTTTGAACGTAGATAGGCACTTTGATATGCTGTAACATTAATATACCTAATTTACTGGTCCTTGATATGAGACGGTTTCTCTAGCGATCACGAATTCCGCCCTCCCACGCACAGTCAGGGCTTGTATCAATTTCATTGTAAACAACATATCAAATGAGGTCAACGCACTACCACCTACTTTCCCTACGGAACAGTGGTTCTCAACATTTTTTTTTAATATTCTAAAAACACCTCAGCAGCGGATGTACGGTTACTGTTATGTGCTATCTTTTACTATAGAATATTTGTCTTACTGGCCTTACCAATGAACTGACTATTCTGTTAACTGAAATTTTAAACACTTTACGAGTCGTATTTAGCGAGTCACAAGTTGAGAACCTATGCTTACGAACATGTTCATTCATCAGGGGGCTAGATATGAGATAAATTGTGTGCATTTCTGGTGATAATAATTATAAGCCTATTAAATAAAACACACGTAGGTACCTACATAGGTAAATATTTAGTCATGGTATGAAATTTATTTAAATATTTTAAAATGTACTCTTACCTATCTATATGATAGAAGAATTTATTAACATAGGTAGCGTTATTTACTTACACAGTGACAACAGTGAAAAGTTTGCTAATAAAGTAACTTTCCAGGTCTAAGGAGTGTCCGAGTCGACTAACAAACTATGTAAACTCCTTTCACCTGGTAGTTCCTACATTCATCTAACAAAGCCGTACCTTTCATACCTATACCAGTTTAGAGTTAAGACACACTACCTATAGTTAAGCGTCAGTTATGTAAACAACACCACTTCCTTGTGATTGAAACATGCTAGGAAGTTACCTAAGTAGCTATATTTTATGTCTGTGCGAGAATATGCGTTTTGTACACTCGATGCTATTAGATAAACCTATTTGATTATGTCATGTTGTAATCAAACAATCTTTATAGGACTCTTATGTCAAATTGAGTTTGTTTTCATTATAATGTAGCACCATTCAGTTATCCCCTGAAAGTTTTCTTTGTGTGAATGTCCTGTCATAATTTATTCATTTTTAAATTAGCCTACATTATCTTACAATTTAAAGAGTTCAGTTTAATT